>JAAAKG020041049.1:0-18994 GCA_010014905.2 Druon quercuslanigerum
GTTACAGAGGCAGCAGGGAAAGTGTGCGGGCATGAAAATCGAGATGGTTATATTAGAGATACTTTAAAATCAAGGCAGCTGATGCTCACATTTAATTCAAAGTCAGAATTCAAAGGGGCTTCTATGTTAATAACCGCTTGCCTACAACGTACACATGCAGAGTACAAAGTAAATAGTTACTGTAAATATTGTAAATACAATTCACCCCGGTTGGTTGGTTGGGTAGGGTGGAGGTAGTCGCAATTTTAGGCCTTTTGCGTGAATTCAGTTAAACAGTAATGGGCCTCATTATTTTTTGTATGCATTAGCGACACTCTTAATAACAATTTTCTCACTATTAGAACAAAAAAGGTTTTTTTTTGTAATTTTTGCATGTTTTGGAAAATTACCGGTATTTTGACTTTTTTGATGACTTTACCCCTTCTGCGCGATTTCAAATTTTCAAGAAAATTGATTTTTTTATTTTTACCTTTATAATGACGCCTATGCGCAAGTTTTCCGCGCTATTAGAATTGTATTCCAAAAAAAACCGTTTTTCGATCCACCCTAATTGTACACTCAACGCGTCTATCGAGGGAAAATTAATTTGAAATCCAATAATCAACTTATCGTTTTTCTGTTAATAATGGACGGATCGTGTTCACATTGGCGTATTTACATTCGCTAGATTCTTGCGCTTCTTGCAGATGCAGTTGTTTGTTAAAATTTTTCATTTAACTCATTGTTAACAATGAATAAAATGAACGCTATAAAATTCCAATATAATTTTAAAAATTGGCCAAAATGAGCAATGTCGGCTTATTCTTTATATATTTGTGGGTATCATGCTAAAAATTCAGATAAATAGGCTGATATTGACGTTATCAATTTGTCGTTAAAATATTTCTTATCTTATTTAATAACTTTTAGTTTACAACGTAAAAATAAAGAGTTTAAAGGAACATGTAATGATAAAGTGCATGTTTAAAAAGCAACTTTCGACATACAAATATTCATTTATTTTATTACAGTGGTGATGTCTTCGGCTTTGTCTTCATCACGTTCAAATAATTATTAAATGAGGTTTTTCTTGTCCACTAAGAAAATGTACTAAATTTTGCGAATCTTGTGTTTCCTCGAAGGAAGTGTAATGAGACGCGTGTAAGAAGACATGTAAACAAATCAAGACTGTCCAAAAAATACATAATAAGTTAGTCGCTTTTTGACCGAAGAAGGGAATAAGAGCAGCTTTTCAACGTTCTCAAGTATTCTTTGGTTATCGAAAAGTTATCCTTGTTCTAAAACGCAATTAATATGATACTCACAAATTTATGAAGAATAAGCCGACATTGCTCATTTTTGCTAATTTTTAAATTAATATTTGAGTTTTTAGCGTTTATTTTATTCATTGTTAATAATAAGTTACATGAACAATTTTACCAAACAACTATATATATAAGAAGCGCACAAGTCTAGGGAACGTTTCTACGCAAAAAAGAACTCGAGTCGTCAATTATTAACAGAAAAATGGCAAGTTAATTATTGGATTTTAAATTGATTCGTTCCCTCGATCGACGCGTTGAGTGTACATCCCGTTGTTCTGCAATCCGGTGCCTCAAATGCATAGTTACCGCAGTTAGAACACATGTGTGATCGGTCTCCTTATTATTACTCCACGGTGAAAATTTAATATTTTTAAAAGTTAATTTGAATGCAAAAGATGTGCCAGGTGCAGAAAAATAATAACAGAATTAACTGTAGAAGGACACAGTGGTACCCAATTCAAAAGATGGCTTCAAGTGTCGGAAGGAATCGACAAAGGAACAAAAGAACGAATTATTTGAAAGATGAGGTTACAATTACATCATGCCTTTACCAATGTATCGGATTTCTTGCATTGATCGTTTCTCACGTATCATACTGTGCTTCTGTGATCAATTTCTCCTTTTCTAAAATTTAGACCTGGATTTGCGATTTCAAGCCAAAATATATTGCGTTTTGAACAAAATAATTTGATATTCCACCAAAAGATATTTTATATTTAAATAGATGGATTTGCAACACGAAGAGATGAATTAAAAAAAAAAATAATTTTCAAACAAACTAGAGCATTAACAACCCACGTGCTAAAATTTTGAATAAAACAGAGAAGCTTTCCAATAAATAGTTTAAGATTTAAGCAAATAGTAAATATTTTAAGCCAAAAAGATTAACATTTTGGAAGACGGCTAGATTATAAAAAAGGTTCTTTTAAAACAAGAAAGATAAATTTTCAACCAAGAAGGAGGATCTTTCAATGTTAATTTTTAACAACATAGTTAAATAAACAAACAGACAAGGAACAAGAAGAACAAAGGTTTAATATTTTAGAAAAAAAGTGGAGTTTTAAATCCGAAAAGATGAATTTTTAACAAGATAGTTGAATTCTCAACAAGAAAGTTGAACTTCCAACAAACAAGAATAATTTTCTACCCAAAAAGATGGCTTTTTAACAAAATATTTGAATTTTCTACCAAACAGTTGAATTTTCAACACACAAGATTCATTTCGAATTCAAAAAGTCGACTATTTTTTACCCAAAATGCAATTCTTTTATACTCAAAAAGACGAGTTTTCAATAAAATACATAAATTTTCTACCAAGTAGTTTAATTTTCAACTGATCAAATATACAGCTTAAAGTTTCAAGGAAACCTGAAATCATTGCATTTACAGATAAAAACTTTAATAACAAAATAACCGCACAGAAAAACAAATTTTCAAGAGAATGGTTAGAATTTCATCCTAAAAGATAAATTATCAACAAAAAATAATACTTTTCTACCCATACAGACGACTTTGCAACAAAATACAACAATGGTCTACCAAATTGTTGGATTTTAACTTATACATTATACATTATAAAGTTTAAACTAAATAGCTTAATTCTCTAGCAAACTGTTGAATTTTCATGCAAAAAAGATGAATTTTCTAAAAAACAGTATAATTTTTACCTTTAAAGTTCATTTAAAAGGAAAAAGTTTAGTTCCAAACTGTAGTTATGAGTCCCAAATAAAAAAATTATTTTTTTACAGAGTATTTCAACTAAATCAAATAATCGACCAAGACGGAAAAGAAGATTACATTTTCAACCAAGAAGATTATAATTTTACCAAGATAGACAAATTTTTAACAAAACGTATGAATTTTCTGCCATGCAGTTGAACCTTCATCTACAAACGATAAAAATGGAATAGTTTAATTTTCAGTTTAAGAAATTTATTTTCAATCAAACACGAAACGAGTTTTTATGAAATTAATTACATTTTTAACCAAAGAATTGAACCTTTAACTAAAAAAATTAATTTTGAACAAAGTATTTGAACTTTTGATTGAAAAGATGACTTTTCGATCCCCGTCCCAACTTCTAAAAGTGCTAACGTATTTTATGAAAAGTAGCGCAAGGCCACTTTCTTTTAGGACAACGTCAGTGATCATTACTATAGGCTGAACCTGCAAATCAATTAATTTCATATAATAAATTTAACCACAAGTATAGAAATAAAAATGTCTTCTAGCTCCTCTGAGATCTCTTACAAACTTGTTTATTTTAAATTGATCCAAAATTATCCAAAAAAATTAAAGTTAAATTTAATATTTCTAAACTCATTATTCTTATAATGTTATAGATATTCAATCCATGAAGTATGAAATATGGAGCTTGGATGGTCATCAAAATGTATTTTTCTTTCTGAGTATAACACCTCACCTCCAGATATGAAAGACTCGTTTAGGACCATTTGACACCGAAAATATTTCGCATATACAACTAGATAAAAAGCCAGATAGAAAAAATGGTATTAACCGACTAAGTTCCGCATAGAGCCAGATTTAAACCGGGCACAAATACCGTATAAGTATCCGAATAGAATCTGATGAAAACAGTACAGGGCATTACTGAAGGCCGAAAATATCTCGTACATAACCGGATAAAAACCAGATGAAAAAATTGTATACACCGACCAAGTTCCGCATAGAACCAGATTTAAAACCAAACACAAATACCATATAAAAATCCAGATAAATTTAAAGAAATTCCGAATCCTATTCACCCCTATCGGATCCTATCTGTCATTTTAAGCAGGGATAGCACAATTACAATATATTTAGTTCCAGTCTACAGAGATGGGAAATATTTAGGGACAAAATAGAGTGTTGTCTGCATTCAACGTCTCAAACTCGCTAGTCGGACAAGATTAACGCCGTGAAACCGCTTGCTGTTTATCTTCCACGAGTGACAGAATCACTGGATGAGTTTTCATTATTGAATCTTTCAGCAGAATATTGTGGTGATGTCAATGGAATCAAATAGTATGTACGGACATTAAACTGTTTACTTATGGCATCGATATGTGGGAAAGTTTTAAAACCCAGTGACATTTTGAATAAATTAATGCAAGAGCGAGGGCACTGCTCGATGGCACATGTAAAAAGGTAAACAACATAATTGTATAGTTGCAAGCTCTGTGTAATAAAGGGTGGGAGCAAATTTTGAACGAAGCGATCACTGAGGCAAGAAGCATTGGATGGCCTAAACCTCTTCAAGAAGAAACCCAGAGTGATCGCAAGTGGAAGAGAATATGTAAGTTTCTCCGTTCTTTGGGAGTTTCGCATTTTATCGGTAGGCGAAATAGAAGAATAAGCATCTGATCTGGTGAAAAGATACTCCACAAATCTGCTGTATGAGCTTGTGGATGAAGTTAAGATGTTGAAATCCATTTTTGTTGCAAGTTTCAGCGAACAAACTGCAACCTTTATAGTTACTCAATGATCTTCAAAGAAACAATCTCACTTCTTTCTTTACAAATTTATGCATTTCCTTCCGCATCTTAAAAGCATTCTGCGGCGCAGTGTGTTAAGGCAAGCTGTCCATTCTGGATGTACTGCCTGTGGAAGCTCTACTTGCGAGGACAGCCAACATGGAAGCTATTATTGACGATTTTGCTTCAAAGAAGGCTAGGAAAGCTAATATTTAAGAGGAAGTAAGTTTACTTGATTATGCAACCAGTATGCAATGCATGATGCATCCAGTATCTTTCAAAAATCAGCCTTAGAAGAACGTCGAGGGGAGAAGGGGCGATAATATAGTGCCGAAAAATAATGCACCAATGGAGGTCAATGTAAACATTTGTTTTTTCGACAACCTTTCTTGGCAGCAGAAACGCAGAGAGTAGCGAATCCACATAGAACTCACTTCCCAAAAAGCCTGATCATTCCTTGAGACTTATGCCAGGTAGTCGAAAGAAAAAACCCGGTCTGTCTTAAATTTAGACCTATTTGAAACATTGCTTCATGCCCACCTACATTTTTTGCAGAAACAATATTCAATTAAATTTTATGTAAATTTAACGAAGAATGCATTGTTTTCCATCAGGAATAGCATTGGTTAAGGAAATAATATAAATAATATTATAATTTATTATTTGTCACAAATTATGGAATAGATAATATTTTAAAAGACCAAATTCATTTCCAATATGCAAAATATATTTTAAAATATGTAAGATTTGAAAGGAAATTAAAAAATGTCTCATCCAACCTATAATTTGGAGAATAACGAAATTCTTTTTTAAAATTTTTTAATTGGCAAAAATCGAAATTCTAACCTGCCTTGTGCATGTCTCAATAATGGGTTACGTTTAGAAGTATTTAAGTGTCTAAACAATTTGAAAAAAATCTTTTATATCATTCATGAGAATATTGGAAATTAAGGTACATAAATATTTTGCGAAACGTAATTTTGAGATATCTCGAGAACATACAGCTACAATTTTATTTAAAGTAGTTTTGGAAACTGTAAATAGTCATCTTACAACCTATCCAAACAGTTTTTGAATCCTTTCTATTAGGTATTTTCACTTCAATCACTAGCCTAACTTCACTTCGTTGATTTCTGAGGGTAAAACAATGGATTAAATGCATGGAATTCATTCCATTTTTGCCCCATTTTGCTAATATGTTCGTAAAAACTCATTTTTTCTATATAAGTGCATTTGAAAAATAGTTTTTATATGTTAAGAACTATATAATGACATAATAAAATGATAGTAATGATTACGAAGATATTACAGAAATAAAGTTTTTTCCATGCATTTGGTCCATTATTTTCCCTCTCAGCTTTCAATGAAGTGAAGTTAGCTGATGGTTGAAGTGAAAATACCTACTATTGGCGAGAAAATTCGATTCCTCTGGCTTTGACGTTGAAAAAGTAAGTGAAGAAAAAATGGTAGTTTAATGAAAGAGGAATCCTCTTAAAGGTGCAAATGTTGTACGTTAATGAGCCGAAAATTAATATTCCAAAAAAATTTGTGTAGCTTACAGATCTAAAAATCTAATGAAAAGTAAGGAAATTTTATAGCATTTCAAGACAGTGAGCATTGAAGCATAGTTTTTTATTGAAAAAATAACATGACAAAATCTGAAAAAAAATCTTGGTGGTACTTTAAACATTTCTGAACAGATTGCCGTCGAAAAGTTCTCAAAATATAAATAATTGTTAGACTTTTGTAAATAAATATGCGACTGAATTATCTTCAGTCCTGATGAAGATAATGAAGTGATTTAAATTGGAGGTAGTTAGTTGAAATATCTGTAATAATTTACAATTTGAAGAAAGTATGTGCTTCTTGTTGTCTTCCTCCGATGTAAATCATTTCATTATCTTTAGTATAACTGAAGATAGTTCAGTCGAATGTTTATTTTTAAAAAACAAACAATTATTTATATTTTGCAAATTTTTCGACGTCAATCTGTTCAGAATTCTTTAAAGTACCACCATGAATGTTTTCAGATTTTTCCTATTATTTTTTCAATAAAAGACTATGATTCAAAGTTCACTGTCTTTAAAAGCTATTACATTTTTTTACTTTTTATCAGATTTTCAGATCTGTAAGCTACACAAATTTTTTTGAATATTGCTCTTCAGCTCATTAACGTACAACATTTGCATCTTTAAAATGATCCCTCTTTCATTAAACTACCATTTTTTCTTCACTTAATATTTCAACGTCAAAGCCAGAGGACTCTAATGTATCTAATACGTTATAGCATTGAGAAATAGTGACTATTCACTTGAAATTAGTGGAAAATCACTAATTCTGGTTTAGAGAGTATGGCTACGCTATAGAGTAGCCGTTCCGTTCACTCGGTTCGCCAGGGCTTCTAGATTCTGGTCATTTATTCTTGTGACTAGCTCTGAGTACTTAAGTAATAAGAGTCAATGGTGTTCTCTCCTCACATTTTGTTCACTTTTATCTGCCAAAAATTAAAAGCGCATTAAATCTTTGTTCATATTCTGCTTTGTTCATATGTACCGGTTCCACTTGAACTATATCCGGACATTAATATCGTTGATGTAAACAGTGAAATCCCAGATAAACTACAGAATCTTGAAAGGAATTTTGGTCGTAATTGACTAGAATTCAGACATATAGAACCAATACAAAGGCATTATCTGCCCAATATGCACATCACAAAGGATCTGCGTCCACTAAAAGAACACTTAGATAGCAAGGTTTTATCTATGAATTTGAACGCACCACTAACTGAATCAGAGGTGCAAACTCTTGTATATTGTGCACATGTGACAGCCGTTAGAACGTTGGGCCGCAGAGCTAAGCCTACAAATGCAATCTTTGCCCCAGGAAGGGATCGAGATCCACCATTGAAAATTAGGTTGGATATGGATGTCAGCAAAACAGGTGCAATTTGCGTCGATTTCATTAACATAAGAAAGGAAATAGAATCAGAAAGCTGATACACCATTTTACTAACATCCATCCTCGGTACAGAGACATTGACACGAGCAATATCGTATGAGATTATAAACTTACAACGGCAGAGACTTGATGTTCTTACTGCTAGATTGCATCGGTACAAGAAAATTAGTGCAACAAGGTAGCAAAAATGAACCATTAAGGCAAATGAAAGAAACTTCTACCGTCAACTGAGTGCGGTTAACTCTGCAACTATCTTTCCGTCCTTGATAAATAAACTACCAAGATAAACGTACTAATCAACTTGTTCTATCCTCTCATCGTCTGACGAAATTTTGCATGCAGTTTTTTCACCCTTTCTTTCAAACGCTATGACTCTTATTTTATTCATGTTAATTTTAAGACCCGTGTTCTTTGTCCTAGTATTCAGTCTGCTTAACATTTTCTACAAGCTTTCTATTGACTCTGGCACTGTTCCGAGATCTAAACCTTCTTCATCGAGGAGAGCGATTTGTAGACACTTATCCATGAATATAATAAAGAGCCAAAAGTACAAAACGCATCCTTGTCTAACACCTTCCCTAATATCGAACCAGTCATTCAGTTGCCTATTTACTTGCATTCTCAAAAAAGCTAATATTCGCTATTTGCATAAAGCGGAATTTTGTCCAATAGATCTTCTAAATCATTATGGTTTCAGACATTCTACATATTTGAATAGGCATTCCAGAAATACTGAATTTGATTCAACAAATTTCATATATTACTCACAGGATATCATTATGTTATAAAGAAATAATTAAAAATATCGAAAAATGATTTTCATTCGGATTACTAAAGACAACAGTCAATTCAATTTAAAACAGTAAATTAATTCAAATTCAAAGTACGCTAAACTTTTTTGTCGTTATTACTGAAAATTAGATTCGATCCATGGAAAAACTGATTTCTCGATCTCTCAGCTTCCAGTATAATTCCCCCTAGAAAATTTTCCCGTGGTGGTACAATATCGTTCACAAGATGAAGATCCAAGAATAGCGCAAGCGCAAGGAGCTTAAGAGTGTTGTCGCTTTAATGGAGCTTGCGGTTGATTGGCTGGAACATACAGCCAACGGGGAACTTTTGGATGCACGGTTTAATCTGGTTCCGTTTTCGGGGGGTGTACGGGGCCACGGGGGCGAGTACGCAACCGCTATATCAGTCGTTTTAAATATCACCAGCGTTCGTACCGGAAAGTCGCTGCAGTTTACGGAATAAGCTCGAACCTCGCACTACCATTGGATATTTGAAATCAAAATTTATCGCTTTCAGGACGTGAAGAATTCGACAGTTTGTTTTTTTCCTTGCTCAGTGTACCCTTCTTTTAAAAAGTAAACCGCTAAGCCGCCACGATGGTATGTTCTATTGATGATATTGTAAGTCGTCGCCCTGGTAAACGAATTCCTATTACGTTTTTTATTTTTTTTTTATTTATCTCCTTCTCTTTCTATTACTCACAATCACACACTCCTTCTAATTACTTGTTTAATCTCCTGCAGTCTGCTGAATTTTCAATTTTCATTTCCAAATCATATAATTTTTGTTAATCTCTTTGTCAATTATTTAATTTATTATAGCTTTGACCAAGCTTACGTTTTAAAACATTTTTTTCAGTCAATAGACTGCCTTTGATTCAAACAATTTTTCTCTGTGTACTCTCTGCTTACGTATCCTGTGACTACTTTGTCTGATGCATTACAAAAAGCACACTTAACTCAATCAGTGATTTAACTTCATTTCTTCAAGATTTTTCTTATTTCTTATCCTGACATTTCTTGGCATACTAAAAAAAATTATTTTCTTAAAAAGTACATACATTTAAATAACGTTTAGGTTTTAAATTACATCATAGTGGCTATTTTATACATATTACCATTTTTTTATTTTATTGCCCATTTTACACAACATTTTTTTAGCCGAAATATTAAAAACTAAAGAAGTATGATAGATACAAATCAGGACATGGATAAGACAACGATTTCTTGGTATTTTAGAAAAATAGGATTTTTATCATAAAATTTAATTGTTAACAGTTGTCATTCCCAATACCAGATTATGAATAGTATCAAACAAGAGCGAAGTTTTTTTATAGTAAAACAAAAGCACTCAAGCTGCCCTTCTTTTTAGAGTATTAAAACTGATCAAACATTTAATGTTTTTTAAAACCTATTTTCATCAAATTTTCATATTTTGTCATTAAAAACTGAATCAATGACGTGACATTCAAAATAATTTATATATTGAACTGCTTTAAGTATGGTTTAAAATTTATTTAAAATATTGTTTACCTTCTTAGTCGTAATTAGTAGAAATGCTTATTAAAGCAATTGTTAAACAACCTTAAACTATTTGAAATTGAATTTCTACTTATTTATTTGGTACCAAAACATTAATGAAATGAATTAGTCAGATTTGACTATTAATTTCATAGTAAAGGACTATTAATTATTATCATAAATTTTTACTAAAGCAATACGTAGACAACTTTACAATGGCGTTTGATGACAATTTTTATATCAAATTTAACGAAATAAAAAAGTAAGGATATCCCTGATAAACACATTACACTGTTTGCAAAAAACGTCAATTTTAGTTGTATGATTAAGTAATATTTTATTAATGCATTTAAAAAAATTTCCTATCCTTATAATATATTTTCTCTCTTTGTTCCTCCATCAACCTTCTGAATGCCTGGTGACTGCTTTTATCTAAATTGCATTTTGTTTTTGTTGATTTTTGCAGGCTTTCTTTGCACGATCTAAATAAAAGTATTGCATAAAAATAAACTTATATATCTTCAAGAAAGTACGATCTTCTGTTTAAGTTTTACGTATGCATGTATGTATTTCAGATGTGTCAACATAATTTTAAGCGACTTTAACACAATTTCAGTAATGTTATTAAAATAGTTTAAATTATTTTTTTGCATGTATGCATGTATGTATTTCAAATGTGTCAACATAACTTGAAGCGACTTTAACACAATTTCAGTAATATTATTACAATAGTTTAAATTATTTTTTTTAATGGGCCCAACTATCCCGAAACTTCTCTATTGTTTAAATTATCCATAGTCGAAGCTCAAAAAAGAATTTTTTTAAAGTTATGTTACATTCTATAGTGACTGAAACAAAAGCGGGATAACAAGAATAATATATTTTAAATAATACTACTTATCAATTACACGTATGAATTACTTTAGCATGGGGGATGTGGTGCGTTTTATAATTAATATTTAAAATACTACACCAGATGCCATTTTTTAAATTACTAGATAAGGACATATATTAATAATAATAATAATATTTATTTGAATTTTTTTGTAATAAAATTTAAAATGTCTTTAAGATGTGTTCACCCTTAAAATAAACTACCAAAGTTTAATCAAGTTTCAATGTAAATATATTTCCGAGTAACAATTGCAGCTCTATAATATAAATTTGATGGCAATGGTGGAAATCTTAATAGAAAAGCATTGTTTTCAACATTATTTTTGGCATCTTTTGTTCATTTAGAAGAACGTGAAATAACTGTCTTTATTCCTATTTGTTTACAGGCTGACGAGCTCCCGCCCGAGCAGATTGCTGGTACGTAGTAAAGGAAAAATAGAATTCTACTCGAGATTAACTCATATGTTAACACAAACGGGAGAGTCGAATCCCCGAAATTACGTCAGTTTCCAATCGATATTTTTAAAGAACAGACCACCTCCTATTTCCAAAATTATTTCCAAGAAATTTAATATCTTTTCACGGCTATCATTAACTTAAAAAAGGGATCTTTAATTTTGAACTCTTTAAATATATTAATAATAAATGTAAAGACGTTTTTATTAAAGTTTGTATTTTCTCTACAAAAATACATGTGTTAAAATTTGGTTTTTTCACTAGTTACTTGTCATCTGAGTCATTGATATGCCCCCGCAAATTTTTGAAATAATGTGTTTACATTTTTAACAAAACCAATATTTTAACGAAGCGTTTCATCTTCTGGAGAAAGCTATAGCCGAACTTCATTCTCCATGTGGTTGGCCGTGAGTCACAATGATGGACACAAATGTTATTTTGAGATGTTTTTGAAAATTTCTATTAATAAACACTACACTACAATAAATTTTACTCTATAATGATTAAAGTAGAGTCGGATCGATCTTACTAAAAATACAGAACTCAAAAGAATTAAATATTTATATGAATCAACGTATAATAACTTTTCAAACTATAGAATACAAAATATTTTTAAAACTTATTCAAAAACATGTTTTCAGCTATTTAAGAAATATTGTATGCCTTTCACTATACATAATTTTTTTTTTCTATATTAATATCCTGTCTCTTGGTGCAGACAGAATTATTGTGAAGCGATCAAAAATAAACAGACCATCCACTCTGGACTTTCTCATATTATTAGAAAGCATGATTTTGTATGGACTTTAGAGGTTTAAAGATTTAAAATTGATCATTCTTGTGAAAATATTTCTAATAATTCGATTGACGTATCAATTAATCATATGAAATGGGGTCACCCTATGATTTCTGGACAATACTAAATTTAAAGATTTTCTCTATTTGACTAGACGCTTGTCTATCTCTCTTGACTCTCTTTAAGCGAACGTCATCGGCAAACCTCATTTACACGTTCCGGAAGGTGGCCCAGGCTAGTACTATCTTTAGTCCTTCTTTAAACTGAAAACGATTCCATACGCACTATATATATTTACTCTCTTCAGCTAACTAGCACACCAGAATGAACATGTCCAAACCCTCAAAATTCAGTATTCCCACAAATGTCTTCTCTAAATCAATTTTAGTACAGAATGTTTCAAGGGACAGAATCGGCTATTTATCATTATAATTAAATTGGAAGTGCAACTTTTACCTACTGTTGAATCGAAATAAAAAAAATTAAAATAAATCTCTTTTCTTAAATAAACAGTTTTAGACACGGGCGCCGGCAACAGGGAGCAAAGGGGTGCAATGGCACGCCCTGCTATGAAAGAAAATACATTGACAAAATTACATTTTTTTAATTTTATCGATTTTTTAGCGTAATATATTCAATGAAATACCCGCGCGATTTGAATTTGACATAAAATTATCTGCATAATATAAGTACCAGGTAGAATTCTACATTCTATATTAGATAATAATGGTATGTAGATGCAGATGCACCTCCCTGAAGGTAATCCTGGCGGCGCCCATGGGTTTTACCCAGACTATATTCGTCTATTTTCGTCTATTTTCGTCAAGTTTATAATTTATTATAAAGATTGGTTGAAGGGTAGATAAAAAAGTATAAAAACTTAGATTAAATTCCTAGAGGACTATTAAAGTACTGATTTTGAGAAATTTCAAAATGTATGGTTCAAAATTTAATGATTTTAGAATTATCGAGACGTTTATAATTATACACGTTACATTGCACATGTTCAAAATTTGTATTATATTTTCAGTTTAGTAAAATTAAAATTAAGAATTAAACAATCTCAAACTTTAATAAATTTAAATGCAACTTCATAAACTGTTAAGCCTCAAACATTAAATTGAAGTTCTTGTATTTCCAATTTAGAAGAAGGTAAACTTCAAAATTTTATATTGGAAGCGTTTAAGAATAAATAATGATAACATAAAACAATTATTCAGAAACTTCAACAATTTCGAATTAAGTAAGATACAAGTTTTTCGAAAATTAGAATTCGGATTTGCTTATTTAAGAGCCTAAGTTTTTGTTTTCTCTGTCTGTTCCACATCCGCTTATTATGGCGTAAAGCACCATCATCCAGATTTTTTTCAACATCACCCAGTTTCAAGTTTCTACCAAGCCACCCTGAAAGTTTATTTGAGTTTGATTCGACCAGCATCAGCTGCTGTGGTTCAGTATAGAACTAAGAAGAACGCGTTTCTCCTTCCTGAAAAAAATATCGAACGACAAAATATTTTTTCTATAGATACTATTTAACATAAAAGCTATAAATTGTTACTTTTTAGAGATATACATTTAGAGCCTTAAAATTAAAATTGAATTATTTTCAGGGAAAAAAATTCTAGAGGAAGATGAACTGTCTTATGAAATAATTTGGGTAATTTATTAAAATTGTCTTCGTAATAAAATGCACGTGAGATTCGTCAAATTGCAAAAATTGCTCCTGACAAGAAATAATTTTCACTGAAGATGCACATAATAAATCGAAATTTATTTTCCACTTATATTGAATCGCAATGTATGTTAGAACGTCGTAAACTACAATCTAAGGATTTCTGGACCAGCAGGTCGTTGAAGATCTTTGCCGAATTAACATCGGTCGAGTCGTGCGAGCCAAATAAGCTTCGCGCCAGAATCGCGGGGGAATGGAAGGAAGGGCATTAACATCGGATCTAAATTCGTTGCATTGGCGGCAGCGTACGCTCAATGTTGTCACCACTCAGAAAACCAGATTTAGCATTGCCTTATCAATCTCTTTTTTAATTACTCCATGTGGATAAATGAAAACAGAACACATAATTTCAGTGAAATAGAAAAAATGACTGGATTTAAATCCATATCTGAGATGATGGCTGTCTTTATTTTAAATTGATTTAACCAATATCTTACTCAAATGAAAGCAAACAAATAAAATAAACATTAAACTATTTTATGTATGCAAAAGACTATTTTTCGACTAGAAAAAAGATTCAAGACTCAAAAATCGATGAATTATCGGAAATATTTTCAATTTTTAGAAGTAAACTTTTAACTCTCACCTGATGTCGCAAAAAAAACTACGAAATGTTCAATTAGTTTCATTTAAACGTCTTCAAATTTACTAATATTCAAATGACTACAAATCGTATAATTTTAAGCACTACAAATTTCAAACGGTTGAGATTTTGAGTTTGAAATATTCAAATTCTAACGTCTTTAAATGTAAAATCATCCAGATTGCGGTGCCTAATCCTAAATTATAAAGTTTTAAAGAGCTTGAGTTTAAAAATCATGCATTTTCAAATGAAAAGATTAAATAATACAATTTCGACTTAAAAACGTTCAAAACATAATAGTTAAAAATTAAGGATGGCGCAATTAAACATTTTCAAACTCAACCGTCGAAATAAGATCATTTCTCATTTTTCAAATCCGAGCAAAATCCGGTATTTTTGTCTTGATGTGGAGTTTTGTAATGCCGTAAATATTTAAATCTACTTTTTTGAATTATTTAAGTATAATTCGTACCCGAGGCCTCAAAAATGCAATTTTAGAAAATCGTGTATGTTTCTTCCGCGTTCTAATGAATGCTCGAATTATTGTCTAGTTCTGACAAGATTTTAAGCTAAATTTTTTTAGCGCACCTCTTAAGTTTGAGCGCTCCTGTGACGCGCTTCTGTTGGATTTCTCGCTTCGCACTCGTAATGTATTTACCCCGCGCTACGCGCTTCGTCTTTGTATTTCCACTTTACCATCTGTAATTTGATGATTGAGAATTCTCTTTTGTTAATGCCTCTTCGGTCTTATCAACAAGATTCGCATCAGGTATCTCGTGCTTCGTACTCGACTTTGTCAAAAATACGAACTTTTCTGCAATATGTTTAACACTATTATATCAAACGTACATTGAATTTATTTCTGTTCCTCGGACTGAGATTGCTTATTCAGAAATTGCAAAATAAAGTACAAATTTTATTTATCATGATTACTTTAATACTTGTTCCTTATTTTGCATAATATGCATTTTGTCATAATATGCATTGATATTGAAACTGATGTGTTTTCATTGTTTTGTTTTTATAATTTAAAAAAGTGCGCATACTTAAAAAATAATTATATTAATTATCATTTTATTGCACTTTGAGACTTTTTCCAAAAACTTATTTTTTTATTTTTCATGTTATTTTTAGCGATTTAAGCAAAAAATGCGCGTCCTATAAAAAATATTTCATAACAAATTAGTAGATCATTTTTGAGTGAACAACTTTTGTTAATCAACTTTAGTCGTGCGTGGCGTAATTTTTCCAAAAAATAAATTTTTTATTGTTAATGTTAATTTTCTCGATTCAAACATAAACTAAGCGCCCTAACAAAAATTATTGAAGACAAATTTGTAGCTCTTTCTTTAACAACATTTGTTTATTCATTTTTTCATAGTTTTTGTCGTTCGTCCAAAAATAAAATTTTTTTATTTTTATTTTTTAGTATTAAAACAAAAACTACGGGTTCCATCAAAAAATGATTAAAAACAAATGGACGGACTTTTGTCTATTCAACTTTTGTCTTTTAATATTTGTATACCTTGCGTCGTTTTTCCAAAAAAAAAATTTTTTATTTTTAATTTTTATTTTCACGATTGAAACCAAAATTACGCATCATCCTATAAACAAATGATTAATAACACATTTGTAACTCTTTTTGGGGTTAACAACTTTCCGTAATTTTTTTTTCTTAGCTGCTGTCGTTCGTCCAAAAATTTAAACTTTTAATTTCTAATTTTGTTTTTTATGAATAAAATAAAAACTACGCGTCCTATTAAAAAATGGTTAATAATAATTTTATACCTATTTTTTAGAGACACTATTTTTTTCAATTCATAATTTTTTATGTATGTCAGAGTTTGACCGTAAAATAGAATTTTTCATTATTTTTTGTAACAGAAAAATTTGAATTTTTAATTTTTTTAAGAAAATTCAAAAGTTGCTATAACTCTGATAATTTTTTTTTTATTAGAGAGAGTCGTATGGATAAAGTATTCAAATTTTAGAGTCATGTGAATAGCCTACATTGAATTTTTAAATCTTTGATAAAAATGGTCTCAAGATTTTTCAAATTTCTCTAAATTTTTAAATTTTCATTCGAAATAGCTAGCTAACGAACTTAATTTGTCTTTTTGAACCTTAAACCAGTGTGCAAAAGAAAATTAGAATTAGTAAAAACAAAAACTATTTCTTCTGCCTCAGGAGGTATCAAAATGTCGAGGATGGCCGAAAACTGGATAGGTCCAAATGCACATTCATCTAAGACATTCAATCATAAATCATGAGAATGTAAAAAAGTCGTTGATATTGCTTCTATGTGGAAAACTTTTTTGATTTGTTCGCATCTTCGAGACTCCTGCTGGAAGTAAATGGATAGAGCCTCTATCCGTTTTAATAATTTTATATTTTTAAGATTCAAATGAAAAGGACCGATGTACCCATCTTGATCCTACGTCTATCCCTTCGATCATTTTCTATCTTTTTTCCAATCTACAATCACCTCTATTCTTTTGAATCTCAATCTTCCTATCCATGTATATCCGCCACTTATCCACATGTATCCTTTTATTTCCACTCCAAATTCCTATTCTAGTGTTTCTTTTTAAATGAATCATTCGCTTATCCACGAATATCTTTTTCTATCCGTTAGGCAATCCAAAATCTTGTCTTACTTTTTCAATCCCTATCTTCTTATCTCATTGAAACTTTTTATATCTTTTCTAAAATCTTAGATAGCCTTATCTTCTTGAATCCCAGTCTTTCTATGTAAAGAAATCCACAGCTTACCCACCTCTATCCTTTCCTATCCGATAGGAAATCTAAGATTTCGTCTCAATTTTTTAATCCCTATTTTTATATTAAAGTCAATCGATTTCTATCTTTTCAGGAATAATAGATAGACCTATCTTCGTGAATCCCAGTCTTTCTATCTAAATGAATCCACAGCTTGTCCACCTCTACCCTTTTCTATCAGTTGGGTAATCTTAAATTTCGTCTACCTTTTTTAATCCTTATTTTCATGTCCAAGTGCATCCATTTCTATCTTTTCTGAAATATACGATAGTCCTATCTTCGTGAATCCCAGTCTTTCTATCTAAATAAATCCACAGCTTTTCCACCTCTATCCTTTTCTATCCGTTGGTCAATCTTAAATTTCGTCTCTCTTTTTAATCCCTATTTTCCTATCCAAGTGAATAAATTTCTATCTTTTTTTAAATATGAGATAGCCATATCTTCTTGAATCCTATTTGTTATATCCAACCGAATCCTCCACTTATCCACGTCTATCCTTAGCGAGGCGCGTGCTACTTGACGTACATTTCTGACTTAGTACCGGCTGTGTCCAATAGGTGGCTAGCTGTAAAAGCAAGACAACTAAAATCATTTGCACCTTCTATAATTGGAGGATCAGCAGATGCCTTTGCAGAGTTTGAACTTCGACTAGTAAGTCGTAAAGCTAGGGAATTTTGTTATTAGGTATATAATCCCTTGCTGGCTTATTACTATTTTGAACTTAATATTATTTTTGAAATGGATAAGAATACATTTTTGAGTGGATTCAAATGGATATAAATTAAAACGATATATCGTTGGTAGTGGGTAGTCTGGTATAGATGAAGATAGGCATTTTTGAACAAAAAATATAGAATAAATAGGCCCATGGGACCACAAGGGATAGAGTCAGTCATAGAGAAAGATAGAAAATTGTGAGAGAGAGAGATAGATCTCATTAGACGCGACGGATAGGGCGTTGAAAGTAAAAGATGTGTGCATTTGCGAAGGATTGAATATTTCTATCTTTTTCTATCCATACGGTTCTTTACCATACGTTTATCTTTTTACTTCCAGCAGGGACGCATTAAAAGGCCTATTGCCGTACCAGCGCTACGAACAAATACATATGGTAAAATCATCTGAGCTTTGGATTCAGACTAAATCGAAAAATATCTTAACTACAGGTTGAACTTACAACAGTATAAAAAAATTAGTTTTTACTTTAGAAATGGTAAAGTTATCAATTTATTATATAATATATAAGTTTGTATAAACAATTAATAATTATTGTCTGATGAGTAATTATAATTAGGTATTTGTAGTCGTTGCGCTGCGGACCACTAACACGACAAACTCATACGTTAAATTGCGTGTGTGATCACTCCTTGTTTTCGTAGAGAACAAGGATCTCAACATAAAAAATTACACTCAGGAAAGGTTGAGGATAGAACATAAGTTTTTATTTCGAACCTAATTACATTAGTTCGCGGGTGAAGTAGGAACCGATTTTTGAGGAGATCTTTCGTTTAGGATCTCTTCAAATGGACTGAAGTTATGGTAAAACGGTATGACAGAAGTAAACGTAGAAAAACCTTGAAGAGGGGCTGCAAAATGCTTGTAAGCAGCCCTGTAATTGTGGGCGGCTATGACAGGTCACGATCGGTTAGGACCCAGATGAGGTGCAGGCTTGGGTCATAAGAATCCGAAGTACAAATTTTGGCTGAGA
>JAAAKG020041060.1:0-18994 GCA_010014905.2 Druon quercuslanigerum
GTAAATTAGTAATTGGTAGATAAATAATATTCTTAGTTAAAAACTCGTCTTGTATGAATTCCAATATTTTTTATTTTAAATTGAATTTTTTTTTGATGAAATAAGATTGATTTTGTTGAAAACTTAACTAATTCGTGGAAAATTCGTCTTTTTTTATAAAAAATTCATTTATTTGGTTAAAAATTCAACTGTTTAGTTTAAAATGAACTTTCATGTTAAAAATTCATATTTTTTCTGTAAAAATTCAATCATACTTAAAAATGCAAGTGATTAACAAAAAATATTTTTGTTAAAAAGCTATTTGTATGAAAAGAAATTTTTTTTTTAGTAGAAAAGCCATGTTTTTTGTTTAAAGTATTTTTATTTAAAATTCATGTTTTTTTTGTTAAACATTTATGTCTGATTCAAAATTGAACTATTTTTTAAAAGTTTTTTTGCTTTGAAAATTATTTTTTTCTATTGAAAATTCAATTATTAAATTTTTGTTGCAACTTTACTTTATTTTGTTGAAACTTAATTCTTTTCTTGAAAATTCGTATTTTTGGTAAAAAATTCTTTTTGATAGAAAATTAAATTTTGGTTTAAAATTATATATTTAGTTGAAAATTCGTCTTGTTGGTAAAGAATTATACTTCTTGGTTGAAAATTCAACTATTCAGGTTAAAGTCTCATCATTTTAGTAGCAAATTCATAAATTTTTTTGAAGATTTAAATAATTTTTCGAAAATTCATTTTTTTTTAAATATAATTTTTATTGAAAATTTATCACATTGATTGAAATTTTTAGTACATATTTGGTTGAAAATTATTTTTTTTTTGTTGGAAATTAATTTTTTGGTTGAAATTTGTTTCTCGCTCTAGACTGAAAAATCTTTTTAGTTAAAAATTCGTCTATTTCGTTGAAACTATTAAAAATAAAAATATTTTTTCATTGAAATGTAAATTATCCCATTATTCGTTGTGCATTCATATTTTGGGTTGCAAATTCAACTGAATGGTTAAAATAAAAAATAAATGATTAAAAAATCTTTTTTTTTTTTGCTTGAAGATTCATCATTTTAATTTAAAATTCATTAATTTTTTTTAACTATTTTGTTGCAAATTTATCTTCTTTAGTTAACAATTTATGTATTTTGTTGCAAATTCGCCTTTTTTGTAGCAAATTAATCTTCTTGGCTGAAATCTGATCTCTTTGGTTTAAACTTCAAGAAATTAAGTTGAAGATTCAACATTTGAATTAAAAATTAATATTTTAAGTAAAAGATAAAATACAAATTTGTTTTAATTATTTTATTTATTGTTTATTTATTTAAAAGGACTGAAGAAAAACCTTGTTTATAATAAACTCGTGAAATTGTATAGATGTGTGGAGTCAATTGTTTAAACAAATATGCGAAATACATGAATGAACAGCGATTTTTTCATGTTTTGAAGACACCCTGATTGTGAAAGTAGACAATTGTATAGTAAATAATATTTATTTTATGTTTAATATTTTTGTTGTAATTTTTATATTTTAGAAGTTTGTAATCATATTCTGATTAAAATATTGAGAATTGTATCTGCATCAGATTTAAAGTCATGCTGACAGTTGAAATTGGTTCATTTTTAGCTCTTACATTTAACGAGTTTTAGATTTGAAATTCCATTTTAAAGAAGTTTAAAATTTTCAAGCTTTAAATAATTATCAATGCTTCAATGTCAAATGATTTAAAAATTTAGAGCTTAAAATAAAAAGCGACGTAATTTCAAACGTTTTTAATTTGTATCTCTGTTGAATATTAATAAAATGTTATGAAACTATTTTGCTAAATGTTTAAACTTGATAATATTTTCAAAAATGATTTTCATCATGTGGTTATTTTCATCTGAAAATGCGCTATTTTTCAATAAGATGTGTTTTCATTTTAAAGGCTTAAAAAATATTACACAGTGATGATAACAACCAGCAAGATATCAGATATTTCGAATTCAGGTCGTTCTGATCAGTATTCATTCTGATTAATGATTTGCTATGTCATAGTTACTCTGAGTGTGATTAAAGTCTTTTAAACTAAACATAATCAAATTTTAAAATATTTTCCGTTTGCTTAAGTTTAATGTTCCTAATTATATTATTTATAATTAGTAATTTTTCTTGATATCCAAGGACTTACAGATGTTAAAAATTGCAATGGATTTCAAAAAAATTGAAAGGTTCAAGGGTATTTTACAAGATTCCAATAAAGTTCAAAATTGCAAAAAGGTATAGGGATTTTATTAGATATCAAAGGATTTCGTAGATTTAAACATTTTTACAAATATTACAGATTAAAGGGAATTTTATGAATTTTCTACGAATTTCGTAGGATTATTGCAAATTTTATGAGCATTTGAAATTTCAAATGATTTCGTAAGATTTCAATGAATTTTACAATATTTGAGGAATTCATTAAATTTCAAAAAAAGTTAAAAGATTCGTTAAGGGATTTCTATAGATTTTAAGGGATTTACAAAAATTTGAGTTTTCTAGGGATTTCAGAGGATTTCCTCAGTATTGAAAAGTTTTCACTAAGTTTCAATGAATTTCAACCAGGGTGTTTACTCATCTGAAAACCCTGAAATTGTCAGGGAATTTTTATAGATTTTTATAATATGAGGGAATGTTATCAAGGTCATTTTTTAAAAATTGATTTATAAAATTATATAACAATATTTTTTATTTGTAAAAGTGGTTTTATAATACTCGATTTAATTACTTTGTTGAAAACTTTTTTTTTTATTAATTTTTGTAATTGAAAAGGTAACTATGCTATTTATGTTTTTTAGTAGAAAATTAATCTTTTTAGTTAAAGGTTTATCTCTTTGTTTGAAAATTCCAGTTTGGTTGCAATTTTTTTTCTCTTGACTGAAAAATCTTTCTTAGTTGCAAATTGATCTTTTTGGTTGAAAAATTAACTATTTGACAATTTTGTTGAACGTTGTTGTTTTTTTATTGAATAATAATTTTATTTAACTAAAATTTCTAGGTGAAATTTAATATATATATTTTTTAACAGAAAATTCTTTTTGTTTTAAAAATATTTTTGTCTAGAAATTTCTCTTTTTTTTTGAAGAATTATGTATTTTGTTTATAATTCTTTTTTGGTAGAAGATTAATCTTCTTGGTGTAAAATTCATTTTTTGTTGTTGTAACTCCTATTATTAAAATTAAAGATTCATCATTTCAGTTGCAAATTCATCTTTTTGGTTGAAAATTCAACTACTTGGTTAAAAGTTAAAAATTCAGTTTTTGTGTAAAAAAATTATCATTTAATTTTTATTATTAATATAGGTTTTTTGACCAGAGAAACCAATTATATTTTTAGAAGTTAATTTTGTTTGTTTACTGGTCTCAATCAATTTGTTAAAATATTGATTAATCTTATGATTGTGAAAAAAATATTCTCCGGCAATTTGAAGGATGTGGGATAAGGATAAATAAAGTATAAATGCTACAGATTTTAATAATATTGATTTAGATTAGCAGACACAAACAGTCTTTACATCTACAATTATAATTATCATTTTAATTGAAAAATCAACTATTTTATTAAAAATTCGTTTTTTTTTTTACTGAAAAGTAATTTTTTAAATTGAGAATTGAACTATTCCAGTTAAAAATGTAACTGATATGTTAAAAATTAATTGTTGTTGTAAAAAATTATTACGTTTAATTGAAAATTCAACTATTCTAATTGAAGGTTCATAATTTTAGTTAAAAATGCACATTTTTTAAACACTTCTGTCGAAAATAATTCGTTTTTTTGACCTAAAATTAATTTTTACAACTGGGAATTGAACGTTTCCATTTGTAAACGTAACTGATAATGTTGAACATTTTTCTTTCAGTGTAAAATTAATCTTTTTAATTGAAAATTTAACTATTCTAGTTGGAGATTTTATTTGAAAATTCAAATTTTTTGTTGACAATTCTGCTACTCCCGTTAAAGATTCATAATTTTAGTTGAGAATTCAAAACTCTGCTTTGGTTGAAAATTTAACTAAATTATTTAATTTAACCTGGGACACAATCTTGCGAAAGCTGGCATTGTCAGGGAATTTTTTCCCGTATTTGAGAATAGATACCATGTCAATGGATTTCAGCGCTTTTAGCATATTTTTAAAGATTTTAAAGAATTATATAAAATAGGAAAGATTTCAATGGATTTTATCATTTTTGAAGAATTAAAACAAAATTACTTTCAAAATTGTTTACAGGAATTGACTCGATTTTTGTGGGATTACTAGGTATTTCACAGGGTATAAACATTTTAAAGGGTTTTAAAATAATTTAGTTGACTTTCAGAAATTTTAAAAGGATTTTAAAAAGTAATTAAGGACATTTAAACGATTTCCAGGGATATCAGATGATTTCTCGAGAGCGCTAGAGACAAAATGAAATGAATTTTAAGGTATTTTTAAATGGACTTCAAGAGATTTTAAAGGATTGACGAATTTTCTAGAAATCTCAAGAAGATTTCAAATAATTTCAAAGTGTTCTTAGAACAGGCAAACTCTCGACGTAATTTTTAAAAATTGCATGAAACTATTTTTCCAAATTTATATTCCTATTGACACTATTATGAATGTTCTTAAATGAGTCCGATGCCTATTATTATTTGCACTTATGAGCAAAGAAGGTTTCGCCTAAAAAGAGTTTTCAGTATACATTTTAATTTTTAATGAAAAGATAACATAACACCGGATTTTAGGTTTGAGCATCGACGCGTCTCTCTGTTCGAATGACTGGGAAAATTTCTCAAACTAAATTCTCAAGTTTTGAAATTAAAAGCTTGAATTAAACATAGCCAGGGTTCCCCTGATTATCCAGGGTGTCTACCTTACCTATTTTGGATGAATTCCGTTTTTTTTGTATTAAAAATTTAAATCTTTGGTTGAATGATCAACTAATACATTTTGTGTTCCGAATTCGTCTTTTTGAATGAAGATTTAACTACTTGGTTGAGAGTTACTCTTTTGTTAAAAATTAATTTTTTGTTCTTAAAGGTTCGTTATTTTAATTAAAAGTTCCATCTCCTTAATTGAAAAATGAGCTTTTTTTGCTGAAAATTCGGTTTTTCGTTGGCGAAAATTATATTTTATAGTTGTCAATTTTAAATTTTTTGGTGCAAATTAATCTTCTGGACTGAAAATTAATGTTTTTGTTGAAAATTTAATGATTCTAGTTTAAGACTCATTATTTTTGTTGCAAATTTAATGCTAAAGTTAAACATTAATTTTTAACTTAAAATTGAACTATTCAATTGTTGATTGATCATTTATATTTTTTATTTAAAATTCATGTTATTTCTATAAAATTTGTCTTTCTGGGTAAACCTTCTTTGTTGAAAAATCATTGTTTTTTTGTATAAAAAAAATGATTTACCTATTCCAGATAAAGATTTATCATCTTAGTTGAAAATTCATCTTTTTGGTTAATGATTGGGATTTTTTAGTTAAAAATTCGTTATTTTTGTTGTTGAAAAGTCTTCTTTCTTGGTAGAAAATTATCTTCCTGTTTGAAAGTTAATCGTATTGTTTGAAAATTAGTTTTTTTGTTACAAAATTTAAGTATTGCAATTTAATGTTGATCATTTTAGTCATTAATTCATCTTTTCGATTAAAAATAAAACTATGTTTAAAGGATAAATTAAATTTATTAAAAAAATAAATAACCTCATTAAAAAAATTTATATTTTTTCAAACCCAACTTACGTTCACACGAAACGCGATTTTGAATGGAAATTTTTGGGAAATTAAATAAGAAGCACTCAAGAAACGTTTTTATGGCCCTACATTGTTACAAGTATAAAAAAATGTTTTTTTTTTTGTAACAAATTTTTTTCCTTTGTTCATAATTATACAAATTTAGTACCAGACAAACATTTCTTAGTGCTTCTTATTTAATTTCACAAATGTTGAATTTGATATCGCGTTTCGTGTGAACATAAGTTGGATTTTGAAAATACTGTGCAAATTTTGTTGAGGTTACGCTCCCAGGGCCTTAACGGAAAATTTACTTATACCATTTTTTGTTGGAAACTTACATTTTTTTAGTTAAAATTCAGCTATTTGTTTAAAAATTGATCTTTTTTTGAAAATTCAACTGCTTGATTTTGAAATAATGTATTTGCATGAAAAATTATCTTTTTGGTAGAAAATTCAACTACTCAGTTAAAAATTTATCTTTTTGAAAATCCAAATTTCTACTTGAAAAGCTGGGAATTTGAAGCGGATTAAATTGAAATTAATTATGATAATTTAATTTAATTTGTTAATGGTTGAACTGCGACACGCCACCTGGTGGCAAAAATCCCAACTAGAAAGAACAGGTACGATTTTACATCTGCATTTTAATTTGCGCATAAAAGTGTTTTAACGATTTTTTGTGGTGAAGTTGTAAGTATTTATTGGATAATAAAAATAAGTGTTTATCGGAAACAAATGGTTTTAGATGAAATTTACATATTGTACAGTAAAAAACTCATTTTTTAACAGAATTTTTTTTCTAATAAAAAAAAATTGTACTATTTATCGTGATTTTCAAAAGATTATAAACTTAAATGGACTTATTTTGAACCAAAAATGAATTTCAAAGTAAATGTTTGCATGATATGGATAACATTTCTCGCTAAATACATTAATTAAAATTTATTTAAGCTTGTAATGTATTGAAACTTACATGAGTAGTGAAATAATTGTTTTTTAACCTATTTGACAAAAATGTGTTTTTTTACTGTATAAGATGGAAATTCGATCTAAAACTTTGTTTTTGTTGAAAATTTGTTTTTAGTATTCAATTATTGTTTTATACTTGACAAGAAAATCGTAAAACACTTTTATGCAAAAACTCAAATACATATTTAAAATCATACCTACTCTTTCTAGTCCCAGTTTTCGGCACCAAGTGGTGAAATGGTTGACTACCATTCCCATGTTCTACCCACATATACACTGAATTTTAAGTATAAGTAGATAAAATAAAATTTTTTGAATTATTCTTCAAATTCATGGAATTTAGAGACAAATTTACGGGAATGATTTTTTTAGTGTATTTAATTATTTATTTAATTTATTATCCTCAAATATTTAAGAATATCTTGTAATATTAATTAAATTTCTGAATTAAAAAAGCATTCATAATAAACTTGCGAAAAATTATACCTGAAAGAAACCTTGAATTCTTAGGGCATTTTTTCTCCAAGATTTGAGTAGAACCCCTGTTATCATTTACTTGCAGCCAAAGTTGTATTTGTAATATCTTTTTTTTAACTTAATTTTTAACCGATTTCTTTTTTTTCCCCTAGGTACGATGATTCGAGCGACGAGCGCATATCACCAGACAGGATGAGACGTCGAAGCCGAGGAGCAAGAAGTCCCACTCCACCCAGTCGAGCAACCTCCCATGCTCGTTACGTCGAGTCCGGTTCCCACCGGGAAGACTACCGAGCAGCTCCTCGTGAAATTCCACCCGAGAGGCACTACTACAAGGTCCTCTGCGTGAGTTCCATCCATCCCAAAGCCACCGACGAGGTCATCAAAGACACCCTCTACCGCGAGTACAAAAAATTTGGCGATTTCTCCATCAGAATTGCTCACGAGCTCGACGAGCGAGTCGCCTACGTCTGCTTTCGGAATCACGAGGACGCACGTGACGCAAAATATGCAAAACCCCGTGTCATAATCTACGACAAACTCGCCCTCGTCGACGCCGCCTTTGAGAGACCCGATGCCTACCGACGTCCCAGGTCCATTTCACCGCCAGATTATGATCGCTACTACGCCCGATCACCAGGTCCCACCGACAGACACAGACCCATCGAGAGATACGACCGTGTGTACGGTCCACCAGTCGGAATTCCGCCTCATCGTGAAATGAGAAGAGAGGCTCTTCCGCCTCCTCATCATGACTTTATCAGACCACCAATGCACCACGGCGGGCCGCCTCACGTTCATCCTGGAGGTGGACCTCCTCATCACTATGGAGGACCACCTCGTCACATGATGGTCCGCCATCCCGTTCACGGATTCGAGCGAGTCGAGAACAAAAAGGACAAGTTTCCCAACTACCTGCACCACGTTCAGCCCGAGGACGATCCTCTTGCCACCAGGACCCTGTTCGCCGGAAATCTCGAGATCAACATCACCGAGGAGGAACTTCGGCGGATCTTCAGCAAGTATGGAATTGTCGACGATATTGATATTAAGCGACCGCCTCCTGGCACTGGGAATGCCTACGCTTTCGTGAGATTCCAGACGCTCGATATGGCCCACCGATGCAAAGTGGAACTCTCAGGTCAGTATATTGGAAAGTTCCAGTGCAAAATTGGCTATGGAAAGGCAACGCCGACGACGAGAATCTGGGTTGGAGGTCTTGGTCCCTGGACGTCGATTCCGCAACTCGAGAGGGAATTCGATCGATTCGGTGCGATTAAGAAGATTGATTATATCAAGGGCGACAGCAATGCTTATATCCTCTATGATTCGATTGATGCGGCTCAAGCGGCTGTGAAGGAGATGCGAGGTTTCCCGCTTGGCGGACCGGACAGACGATTGCGAGTCGACTTTGCAGATGTGACGCCAGGTTTTGGTTTCAAGCCGAGGATGTATCCAGAGGAGGGTGGCGGCGATTTCAGATCGAGACCAGCTGATTACGAATCGCCGTATGATCCGTACGCGGCCGAGGGAGAATTTGGATATGGAGGTCGTGGCTTCCGTGGTGGACGAGGATCCGGAGCCTGGCATGAGAGAAGAGGCGGCGGACGTGGTGGATATCGGGGAAGTTATCCGGAAGGCTATGAGCGAGATAATCCCGAGTGGAATAGAAGACCCGGCGCGGAAATTGACTATGAGAGTCGGGGAATGCGGAGATCGATTTCTCGGGAGCCTGGCGTTGATAGATCACGATCGAGGTCGCCACGAAGAAGACCGATGGATTCGGACTCGGACAATGAGATTGCAAGGACAGGAATGCTCTCGACATCGCGAACACTCTCGGACGTGGCGAGGAAGTCAATTGGTGTCTGGCAGGGAGCTCTGATTTTGAAGAACTCGCTCTTCCCGGCCAAGTTTCATTTAACGGACGGCGACACGGAGATTATCGAGTCATTGATGAAGGACGAGGAGGGCAAGCATATGCTGAGAATCACGCAGAGGCTGCGTCTCGATCAGCCCAAACTTGACGACGTATCGAAGAGAATTCAGACATCCAGCTCGCACGCCATCTTTTTGGGACTTGCTGGCTCGAGTGCGGCAATCACCAACGAAGACGCGAATGTGCAGACGAGGCCTCTGCGAAATTTGGTGTCCTATTTGAAGCAGAAAGAAGCTGCTGGTGTGATATCGCTGCTGAATAAGGACACGGAAGGTACGGGTGTCCTTTACGCCTTTCCACCCTGTGCTTTCTCCACGGAACTTCTCAAACGAACCTGTCCGAGTTTGAGTGAGGAGGGTCTCAAGGAGGATCATTTGGTGATAGTCGTAGTCAAGGGAGGTAGCGCCTAAGATCTTTTTTTTTTTTTTGTTTGTTTTGATTTCGGTACTAAATAGCTGAGTAACAAAATAATTAGGCTACTTTATTAAACGAAAAGTAAAGCAATTTCGGGTTTGGAAATATATCCAAGTTCTTGGTATGTCAGATAGGTTTTGAAAAAGTGGAAGGAACGAAATTGATTTTTTTGCTTCTTTCACTTTTTCTCTTTTTTTTTCAGCGAAAGATTGATAAGAAACAGGTTGGTATGGGTAAAAAATTAAAAAAAAACTTTTTCACTTGTCTTTGCATTGATGTATTTTTTTAAGAGACAGAAAGTAAGGTCAATGTGAAATTGGTGGAAGGATATATAAAAGTATTTTTGAGCGATATTTTTTCATAATTTTTTCTTTAATTTAAATCTTGAGAGATCTTTTCATTTGAAGGGAAGATTGAATTTGGTTTCTTCTGAATCCTGTTTCTTATGTTATCTTCTATTATAGTCATGCCTTTTAATGTCTCACTACCATATATTCGTACGTTTTCATACTCGAGTAATTTCGAAAAATATTTAGATGTCCTTGATCACTGAACTTGATTTAATTCGCTTTTTCAATAAGTTTTTCGCAAGAAAATTGATTCTGAAAAAATAATTGAGCGACCTTGTCCAATTTTAAGTATAGATGAGTAGCAAATATTGAATCAATTGAACTGACATACACTATAATTGTGTTAAATTTGTAAATTAATTGTTCGAGGAGACTAAATTTAATGACATAATCGATAATCAACCTCTAAATATTTTTTGACGAACAAAAATTTAAGATATGATTTAAGTGGATTCCATGTCGGATTTGTAAAACCCAAATATTCATGTCACCGATTCTTTTTTTAATCACACTTTCAGGAGAAAAGGTTAGAAAGTCTCGCAAGTTTTATTTAAAATATTTTCTGATTACTGTATTTTAAATGAAGTTTAAATATTTCTTGTCGGGACAAAAAGTATGTTTGTCAGTTTTAAAAAGTTGGAGATCAGGATTGGTACAGAATCAGGGAAAACCTTGAATTTTGAAATAAGAGCTTAGAAATTTTTTGTTCTATTTTTTTATTTAAGTTTTAATTAGCATTTTTGTACTTTTCTGCTTATTTTGCAAATTTATATTGACAAGAATTGATTAAGCTACGTTCTAACAATTTGAATGAGCACGGGAATCTATGACTTCTTTTGATTAATAATTTTTTTACTATATTAAAGAAAATTGTGTAGAATTTAATAATAGTTGAAAAACGTTTTAAAAATTTGCATTGATTAATAATTATATGTATAGTACCGGCGTCAATTATAAGACCGAGTTGGAAGAAAACTTTCAATTTCATAACACAATATTGCAAAAAAAAACATCAAAATTCAATGTTTTTGAAAAATTGGATTATCTTTGGAAGTAATCGTCAGTTTTAATACTTTTTTGCCTAATTTTGAAGGTAAGTTTATCGCATTATGCTAAATTGTTAAATCATCATCATATATTTTTTTTCCTTAATTCTTCTGCAGGGTTTAAAAAAAAGTAGAATCGAGGGGCAAAATTCTTAAAATGTTTTAGTAATTTATTAAAATACTTTGGATATTTATCTTCTAAATGAGCACAAGATCTTTGAAAAAAGTTAATTATATCCAGAGGTATTCCAATTTTTCGAAAACATCTTAATTTGACTTTTTCAATATCGCCCCATAAAAGTGACTTATTAGGCGCAGAATTTTATTACTCTGCGCTATTATGGGGGGGGGGAGTCATGTTAATATTATAAAAAATAATGCTTTTTAAAGTGGTTTTAAAGCTTGGCAATTAATTTAAATTTAACAAAAATTTAACAACAATAAAATGTAGCAAAAAGAAATCAAATTTCAATGTTTTCGAAAAATTGTTATAAATTTTGAAATAATCGCAAAATTTTAATGATTCAACTCGCCCTAGGGTAAAATCTAATATTTGAGCAATTCAGTAAAATGCTTTCGATATTTATCTTCAAAATGAGCCCAAGAAATTTTAAAAATGTTAATTATTTCCAGAGTTATTCCAATTTTTGGAAAACATCTCAATTTGACGTTTTTTTCCAATATCGGCCCACAAAATTGACTTACTAGTCGTAGATATTTTATTACTTGTTGCGCTATTCTAAGGGTAAAAAATCAAGTTAATATTATACAAATTATGGCAAACAGTACAATGCTTTGAAATTAATTTGAATTGAAATGTTGAATATAATTTTTTTAAATTTCTTCTGTAAAACCTAGAAACGTCCTGAAATTTTGAAATTTGAATTCTGTAACAATCCTGGAGATTTATTCAATATACATCCGTAAATGTAGTAAGTTGAGTGAATTTGAAGGGGAAAATAATCGATTAGATGAATATTTTGTGTTTGATTGCGACGTGGAAGCCTTCTTGAATTTGTTTTATAAGACGTAGTTGGCACATATAAATTCTATTAGTAGACAACAATTTCATTTATCAGAAATTTGTTATCCCGAAAAGAAAAAGTTAATAATTAACTAGCGTAGAAAATTGTATTATATTTCTAAGACTTGGATTTATAGTTGTTTCACGTTGTGTTGACACTAGATTTTTGATAACTTTTTATCAATGCACATTTTGGTCAAAATGGGAATCAAGAAAGTGATTTATAAAAGCAAAGCGTATCCGAAGTTTAGATTATATAACATGTACAGTTTATCGCCCGACTTCATTGTACGATCTTCCAGTTGTATTCTTCAGAAAATTATTTTAAAGCTTAATTTAGATTTTCGTACAAGAGCTACGATAAAAGAAACTCTTTTTTTTAAATGTTTAAGGATAGAAAATTGAATTAAGATTTGATTGAATAAGGTAAAATTAGAATAACTATATAATAATAATGAGCGATCTGCATGTTCGATAAAAAACACACCGAAAAATCTTACGAGGCAAGAAATGTTACGACGATTGTATTTTCTTATTTGGAAAACTCCAGCTTTTCTCGTGTCTAATATTTAAGTGCTTGAGTGTCCCTCTTCTTGGACATTGTTGTGAGTTCACAGTGAAGATATAGTGAAAATTTGAAATTGGACTAAAGATCCCGACAACCGGACTGATGATGAAATATCCAATGAAATTTTCTTCTGTGAATGCCTCGTCAAACAGTTTCTTGTTAAGTGCGGACGCATCTTTTAAAGGACAGTGTTTGGTGGTACTAATTTGAAAATGTGTACAGTGATTATGTAAGAAAAAAAAAGTGATGTGTTCTCGCAATCGAGGGTGTTGGGGTGGTACTGATTTCCGGAACGCATGACGCTATTCGCTCCGGAGATTGGAAGAAAAAAAGTTTTAAAAAAATAATAATAAATTAAAAAAAAACCCGTTCCAGCCTCGGTGGCGACCAAAAGGTGCAGTGGCTAAGTGTAGCTGGTGTTTGAACAAAATAGATGCCGTTTATGCAGACGAAATCGACCAATGATTTAATTTCTTAACTCCGCCGATGTCCACCCATGAGAAAGTTCTGATTCTTCATAAGTTAGTGATTCGCTCTTGTGTCTGTGCTCTCCTCGATTATCATTTTAAATCGACAATTGGCCTCAGTCTTTCAGATTTTTTCTCTTTCTCGCAGAAAACAAGATTTCCTTGATTCTAGTTGACCTACTTTTGAAAGAAATATGAAAAAAATTAAAAAGTCACTTTTTTGATCCTGGTAAAAATTTTTAGAGAAAAATCTGGAAACGGTTGTTGGCTCTAAAGTTCGACGAAATCGGAATGGGTGCAGTTCTAAAGTTTCCAAGTTCAGTGCGTTGAGTTTGAATGTTAAAAAAAAAACAGTTGCCAAATTCAGAACAGAAGTTAATCGACTTTCTTTCAATATTTTGCAAAAAGACCAAGTTTTAAAGAGAGAGAGAGGGAGAGAAAAGAAAACAGTAGAGTTTTGTTTAGTGGTGTTGTGAATAGTTTGGTTCTGGGGAGAATATAAATGAGAAGTTTTTCGAAAAATTGTCAGTGTCTGTGATCGGCAAGTTGGTTTTCTTTGTTAATGAATTTTGAAGTCGAGCTTTGTGATCGAAAATAGGAAAGTAGTGACTGGTGAGTTTTGTGTCTTGTGAGTTTTTATTGGCAAGAAAGAAAAAAAAAGAATAACTACTGAATCAAGTGCTCTGTTCAGTTTTGTTGGGTTTTTTTTTTTAAGTCGTGGACAAAGAATGTCGACTATCATCAGAAGTTCTGAAAATCTGAATGACTGTGAAGTTCTGTCAGTTTTGCAAATTCAGTTTTCATCCGTCCATTGCAAGAAAATCGTTCCGAGGTGCTTTGATACTTTCAAAAAGAGGAGGTAAGTTCTAATCTGTGGAGAGATTTGATTTTCAGGTTGAAGGAGATATTTTTTTTTTTAGAGAGGGAAAAAGATCCATTATGTATCTGCTAAGCTGCAATAAATAAAAAATACTTTATTCCATTTATTATTGTTGGGTTCCTGTTGTTTTTTAATTTCAGTAGGATAATGGAAACAAATTTATTCATGATCTTCTTTAGGAAGTTTAATAATGTTCTATAAAGTGAAAGGGTAAAAACTTAAATAAAAATATAAAATATTATTTAAAAGATTCTCTTGTAAATTTTATATCGCATGCTGATATAATGCAATTTAAACTAATACTTTCTCTTTTTTGAGAAATTATTTACAAGTTTAAAGAAGTTTGAAGTTAACTTTTTTTTTAAGGTTTAACTTTTGCAATTATTATACCAATCAGCTTTAGAAAAACTATATAATCATTTTTGAGCGTAAATTTTTAATTTTAATAATTTAAAATAGCATTTTTGAAAACTTAAACAATTAAAAGCGCTTGGAATGAAAAATGTGTGGTAAAAATGTTTTTAGTTGTTCAACTTTAAATATAAGTTAATGATTTTTTAAATGCTGTAATTTTTATAGACGATTTTTAATTCGTTCAAAATTAAAGAAATTACGGTTTTTCACGTTAAAAATTGAACTGTTTCTGGTAGAAAATTTATAATCGATTTTTAATTTCATAATAACTTAAAATTATAGATTTATAATTCAACGCGTTTATTAAATTTCAAATTATATTAAAATATTATTTCAGCCTACAATATTCCATTTGTAATCCATTAAATTCGATATTTTTTAATTAAGAAACCGAACAATTATTTATTATTTAGTCATATTCATTGTTCATTTAAAACGAGTAATTACAATTCAAGTATTCAAAACTTTACAATTTGAAATTGAAAGTCTTGAATCTTTTGAATATTCAGAGATTTAAATTTAAACTTTGAACGTTAGAGTCTTGATGCTGTAATTGCAGGATTTCAAACAAAAAAATTAGGCAATTTTTTTGAGAATTGTGAAATGTTTCAAAAGAATAACAAAACAAAAATTAATTTAAAAAGATTTTTTAAGATGGAAAAATAAAATGTTGAAGCTTTTTAAGGATTTTGAAAGGTTTTAATGTAATCGACAATTAAAGAAAATATTTTAAAACAAAAACAAGTTTTGATGTATAACTTTAAAATAAACAATCATTAATTTAAAACTACTAATAAAAATAATTTGTCTTCTAACTTAAAATGAGTTCAATTTTTTAATTGACAATTATTTTTTTGTAACAAATAATTTTGTTGTCTGAAGATTCATCATTTTATTTGAACGTTTATCTCTGTTTCAAAAATGAGCTATTTTGTTAAAAGATCGTTTTTTTTCTATGACCGAAAAGTATTTGTTTTACTGACAATGTAACGATTTCAGTTGATATTCTTTATTGTATTTTTTTTCAAAATCAATTTTTTTAAACTGAAACTGTTATAATTCTCTGGTTCAACATTTTTTTTTTGAACTAAAAATGTATATCTTTTCAATTTTTGTTTTAAAGTTATTTTTTTAATTGAAAATTCGTTTTTTCGTAGAAATTGATCTTCTTGGTTAAAATTCAACTATTCCAGTTAAAGATTCATTATTTTAGTTGCGAATTCATCACCTTGTTTGAAAATGATAATTTTTTAAACTAAAACTATAACTTATAATTAAATATTCCATCATTTTTGCTGAAAATTTGTGTTTTTTGTAGAAATTAATCTTTTTTGTTTAAAGGTAAATTAATTAATTATTTGTCGATTTGAAAATTATTTTTTTAAGCTGAAAAGTCAACTATTTGGTGAAGAGTTTGTCGTTTTCGAGTTGAAAATTCATGTCTTTTGTTGCAAAATCGTCTATTTTGGTAAAAGATTAATCTTCTTGATTGAAAATTCATCCTTTTGGTTAAATATAAAACTAATTAGTTGAAAGTTATCTTTTGTTAAACAACGTTTTTTAACAGAAAATTAAATATTCTAATTGAATATTCCATAATTTTATTTGAAAATTCATCTCTTTGGTTCAGCACTTATTTTTTTTAACTAAAAATTAAAAATTTTATTTTACAATTTATATTTTTTGGTTAAAAATTCGCATTTTTCTTTTTTTTTTTTGTAGAAATTAATCGTGGTTGAAAACTCATCTGTTCTGTTTTAAATTGAATTAGTTCAAATATAGATGCATGATTTTTGTTGAAAATTTATGGATTTGCTTGAAAATTATTTTCTTAACTGAAAATTATACTTTTTGGTTGGGAAATGTCTATTTTTTTAGTTAAAAATTCATGTGCTTTGTAGAAAATTAATTTTATGTAATTTGTTACAAATTCATTTGTTTAGTTTAAAGTTCATCACTTTGGTAGAATTCTTTTAACTAAAAATTTAACTACATTTTTTGTTAAAAACTGATATTCCTTATTTCAAATTTGAATTATTTTTTCAATTGATTTTTTTTTTTAGTTAAAAATTGAGCTATTTGGTTGAGAATTCATGTATTTTGTTAAACAATCGGCTTTTTTGGTGTATAAAGATAATTTTTTTGGTTAAAAATTTATCTTTCTTGTTGACAATGCAATATTTTTGCTTCATAAGTTAGGAATTTGAAGCAGTTTAAATTGAATGTGATGTAGTACCCACATACATTTTACTTCGATGATTCTAATACATTTAAGAATATCTTGTAAAATAATTTTTCAACTTTTTCGAAATTAAACATAATAATTGAATCCCTAGAAAGTGAACAAAAATTATGCCTAATAAACTTTTTAGTTGAAAAATCGTCTTTTTTGGTAGAAATTAATTTTTGTGGTTGAAACTTCATCTTTTTGGTTTAAAGTTCAACTATTCCAGATAATGCTTCATAATTTTACTTAAAAATTCGTCAGCTTGGTTAAAAATGAATTTCTGTCAACTGATAATTTAACTGTTCTATTTTTGGTTTAAAATTGGTATTTTTTAGTTCAAAATTCAACTATTTGCTTGAAAAATTGTTGTTTTTTTCAGTACAAAATTAAATTATTTGGTTGACAATTCATGTAATTTTTTGAAAAATCCTTTTTTTGTATAAAATTTATCTTGTATAAAAAAATCCTCTTTTGTTAAAAAATTTGAGAAGTTCAGTTAAAGATTTATAAATTTAGTTGAAAATTAATTTTTAAAAAGAAATTTATATTTTTAAAATAAAAATCCAACTATTTGGATGAAAATTGATCTTTTTTAGTTGAAAATAACTGCATTTTGTTGGAAAATGGTATGTTCTGTTAACAAAATTAATTTTTTTCTTTGTAAATTAATCTTCTTGTTTGAAAATTCATATGTTGGATTAAAAATTCAAGTACTTCAATTAAATATTTATTATTTTATTAGTAAATTTACTTATTTGGTTAAAAATGAGACTTGTTTTCGATTAAAACACTAAAAATGTATCTTTTTGGTTTATAATTGACCTATTGCAGTTAAAGATTCATCATTTTGAATAAAATTTTATTTTTTATTTTGTGGAAATTTAGTTATTTTATCTGAAAATTTAACTATTCCATTTTTGGTTTGAAAACTGATCTTTTTTAGCTACAAATTCAACTATTTCGTTGAAAATTGACCTTTTTTATTTGAAATTTAACTATTTAGTACTTCAGAGACAAAGTAAAGAAATGAATTATTGAAAACATTATTTATAATAAATTCGCGAAACTGTATATCCCGAATTGATTGTTCAAAAAAATGCAAAATATTTGCATGACTCAGTACCATGGAAAATGATATCAGGAAAAAGCTTAAGATACCTGGAAAATGCATGGATTTGTCAGGGAATTTTTTTCCAGAATTTTAAAGACACCCTGTTAAAAATATTTTAAAAACCTTATTTTACTGGCCCTGGTTAGCTACATTCTAATTTTTAATGATATTTTAATAATTACAGTTAAAACTTTAAATATTTTGTTGAACATCGTAGTTTTCTTTTGATTAAATTTTTTTAAATTCCGTCTTTTCGGTCGAATTTAATTATTATGATTTAAAAAATCATATTTTTTTACTATAATTTTATTTATAAACTCATCAGCTTGGTAAAAAATGAATTTTTGTCAACTGAAAATTTAACTTCCATTTTGAGTTCAAATTTGGTATTTTTTAGTTCAAATTTGAACTGTTTGATCGAAAATTGGTCTTTTTTAGTGCAAAATGGAACTATTTCGTTAGAAATGTTATGTTTTGTTGAAAATTCATTTTTTTTTCGTTTCTATAAAATTAATCTTCTTGTTTAAAAATTCATCTTTTTGGTTGAAAATTAAAGTATTTCATTTAATATAAATGGTAGAACATTTTTTAGCGAAAATTAAATTATTTTGAATATTTCATATTTGGTCGAGCACTGATCTTTTTTAATTAAAAATCCAACTATTTGACAGAAAGATTTTGGTTGAAAAATTTTATTTGAAAATTCATGTATTTTGTTGAAAAATTATCTGTTTTGGTAGAAAATTAATTTTCTTGTTTGTAAATTAAGCTTCTTGATTGAAAATTCATTTTTTTGTTTGTTAAAAATTCAAGTATTTCAATTAAATATTTATCGTTTTATTGTAAATTGATCTTGGAATTGTCCGGGGTTTTTCCCTGTAAAAAATCAAATTTTTTAATTTTACTGGCCCTGGTTAGATTATCGTATTAAATAATTTTGAATTAATGGGTTTAAAAATATTTCTTGTTTTAAAATTCATTCCTTTAGTTGAAAATTCAAGTATTTCAATTAAATATGTATAATTTTATTTGTAAGTTGATTTTTTGTTTTAAAATTAAACTTTTGCAGTTGAAGATTCATCACTTTGGTAAAAAAAAAAATGTCGGGTATTTAATTATGTCAACTGAAAATTTAACTATTCCATTTTTGGTTAAACACTGATATTGTTTAGTTCAAAATTCAACTATTTGGTTGTAATTTTTTTTTTCTTGAAATTCAATAATATAGTACTTCAGAAAAAAGCACAAGAAATGAATTATTATATTTTTAGTATTATTTAATTATTTAGCTAATTAATTGTGCATTGGTGAATTTAATCCTTACAAACTAAAGACAAAAAAACATTTATAATAAATTCGCGAAACTATATATATTCCG
>JAAAKG020041071.1:0-18993 GCA_010014905.2 Druon quercuslanigerum
CCCCTCCCTACCGAGTGAGTCACGCCTACCCCGAAAGGGAAACGGCTTAATGGTGTAATAATAATAATAGTAATAATGTTCAAGCCTCATTCTCATGACTGAAAAAGAGAAGTTTTAAACGAAAACCATGTTTCCTTATAGTTTTGGGTATAATCTTCAAGAATCCATGGTCAGAATTGAGTTTGATCCAGTAGGAAATCCAATATGGCGCCAAATTTGGAGAAAAGTACCAAAAAATCGGAAAAATTTTTTTTTCATAATTTTTTTTTGGCCCAAAAGAATATTAGGATTCGACCCTAACTATCGTTATTGGTGATCAGAATATGGCGGACCTGAAATTTTGAAAACTCTACACTTTTCGCACAAATCTGTACTCGGCTGTTTCCGGGGTCGCTGATTGTGAATTTGACATAGAATTTTCGGAATTCAAAATGGCGGACATGAAATTTTAGAAACTCTACGATTTTTGCACAACTCTGTACTCTGGGGTTTTCGGTGCCGCTGATTACGAATTTAAAATTGGATTTTCAGAATTCCATATAGCGGATCCAATATGGCAGACATACAATTTCGAAATCTGTCGAGTTTCATGTCCGCCATATTGGATCCGCCGAAGGGTATTGCTATTTGACATCGGTGATACAAGTTCTTTCTTACAGTTCAACAATTAGGGTCGAGTCCTAATATTCTTTTAGCTCGAAAAAAGTTATTCTTGAAGAGCATACCCAAAACTATAATTCAATTTAATTTAAAAAAATTAATTAAATCAAATTTAATTTAATTAAATATAATTTCATTCATGAGAATGAGTTTCAATAAAAATAACTGCATAGTTTAAACATATTACAATTACAATTTTTATTTAAAAAAACTTATATTTTTTTGGTATCAGTGGTTGAAAAATAAAAAAATTAGAAAAAGTTGCCTGATGATTTGTTGATATTTTGAACGTGCGACAGAAAAATAAAAATTCCCTAAAATTTGTGTCAAACTTTGTTATTGTAAAGGAAATAAATTATTTTTATTGCAAATATAATTTTTATCAAATAAAGTTGTATATTTATTTAGTTGTATTGTTTATGAAGTAATAACAGATGATAAAAATTAACTAATTTTCATACGTGCTCGGTACGTCTAACCCAACTTTAAATACAAAGTCATAGCACGTCAGATTAAGAAAAATCTTTTTCTTATATTTCTTTTAAACATTTTAAGTCCAAAATGAAAAAAATTCCCCTCGAAATTTTTGAGAAAAAGGAATTTTTTGAACGAAATTATCTTTTAGTTTTAATATTTTTATTTTCTTATTTCTCTTACGTTTCTGTGTAATACAATTCAAGCATCGCATAAGGTCTTGCAAATCGAGAAAACCCCAGAAAACGAGGGCAAAATACAAAAAACCCTAAATTCAAAGCAAAAACATAAACAACTTATAACTGATATACAATATAATAACATAGAACATAGATTTTACCGAAAAAATCTATTTTAAAGTTATAAAATATTATGCTGGAATATTTTTATACTTTTAAAAAAAATTGTTATTGTTTAATATGCTTAATTTTGTTACTCAAAAACTTAATTTTATAATATAGAAAATAATTCAAAATCATTATAACTGTAGTTCTAACTTTGCGAATTCTACAAAAATATCAAATAGAATTTACATTTTAATTACCACGGGAATATTATTTTTCATTAGCAAGTATTGATTTATCTTTAAACTAAATGTGTGATAATATAACATTAACCAAGACTAGTTTGTAGTGGACGAGGAAATTAAATACAAGTATAAATGTTTACTTTACTCTAAGTTTGTGATTTTTATTTATTTATGCCTTTTTTCAAAAACCTCAGAAAAGACTCTCATGATTGTTCGTCTCGTATAACACTGTAAAATTGTAATATATATTTCATAATTGAAGGATTTTATTGCACAGCAAAAATGTATGTTTTAAGTGATTGATCCTCACGTGAATTTATAAATATTTATTTTAAAAAAGAGATTGATAGATAGTTAAAATATAATTTTTATGTTAATAAATTTTATGTTCAACCTATATAACTGTATCAAATAACTGATATTTACGAATATTTATCTTAAGGATTATTTCTATTCAAATATTTATCATTATATTATACACATTGTGTTCATTTTCACAAAATATGGATTTTTCATGTAAACTCGGCTTTCCTCAAACAATGTTCTGAGAAATGATTTTTATTTTGGTCTTGAATTGTTTTGATAAATCTGACATTATTATTTGAACTACGGAGTTATAACCAAGAACATTTTAAAGGTAAAAGAAATATTTATAAGTTTTCAGAATACTATATTTTGGGCTTCAAATAAAGAATTCATGCACTTTAGCTTCGTTTTATGGAGTTTTCTCCATTTTTAAGACATGAAAAATGGTGTAGAACCTCATAAAAAGATCGCAGATAGTCGCCTTTGATCTAATTACCATACTCGTTATGAGATATTTGACTTATATAACTTAAGAGAAATAAGAAAATTAAATTATAAGAAATAAAAATTAACTTTATTCAAAAAATTCGTTTTTCTCAAAAACCAACTAAAGATATTTTTTCTAATTGGTCCTAAAATGTTCCAAAAAATATGAGGAAACAAATTTCAAAAAAATCTGACGTTCAAATAAAAAATATTCAGTTTTTTTCTAGAACAAACGAAAAAATAAATAAATTAGATATAAAAAGTTAATTTGAGTTCTATTTTTTCCGGGCAACGCCATCCAAATTTCAAAATCCTTTATTAATGGAAATTTTATATTTTAATGTAACAATTGTTTGCGTACAAAAAAAATCGCGCTTGGGTTAATTACCTAGTCTTTTTATATTATTAATTCTCTACTCAATAATTACTCCGCGCTTATAATTTTGCTAGTAATTTTAAGAAATTTGCTATCCAACCAACTTTCAATATTTTCAATCAACGTTTAAACTGTAGAAAATAAACAGCTAGAGCATTACTAAGGCGTCAAGGAAATAAAAATCCTCTTTTTTATATTCTTTACCTTCTATACCTGAGAGTTTCTGACCCTTTACGGTGATTTTACTTTTTTTACTCTTTTACATTTAAGTAGAAAGTTGATTTAATGGAGGAAGGTTGGCGCTTGGAGAGAAAATTGAACAGAAAGCTTTGAAGTGTATAAAGAGCGATCGTTCTTGTAACACTGTGCTAATTACCTTCTTCATTATTTTGAACTCTCGGCAGTTTAAACACTCAGCCTCGCTTCATAAGATCGAGAAAATAGCCCGCGGAGACTGACTCATTCTACTTCAGTTTTCCCTACTTGAATGCTGTCAATAGCCTCAAGTCAGAAACTTTGACTACTTATTTGTCTTGTGTGTATTTGTTGTGTATAACTTGGCAGAAACCGAAAAATGAGCAAAGAGCAAATTTACGTTTCAGTTTAAGAAAATATTTGTCAATTTAGAAGATGGAAAGATTTTCGACCTCTCTAGAATTTTTCATTCTTTACTTGATTCAAAATTATTTAAATATTTTATTTCGAAAATTTAAAAATTATCTAGGGACTTTGTAGGAGAGTTTTCTACTTTTTATGAGGATAAATAGATTTTTTAGTAATTAGATAGATCTTTAGCATGTTTTATAATACTTAACCAAACAGTACAAAAATGTCAGAAAAAGTCTTATGGATGAAATTCTTAGCCAGTTATTCACGAATTTGTGATTCGTTGATTATTTTTCGTGTTTTAGTATTTTGCATAAAAAAAAATTATTTTTTTAATAATTATACACACCAACAGCCTAAACTATTCAACAGATTGGTACAAAAATTTCAAGATGAACCTGTTGGACGAAATGCCTAATCCATTTTTGAGAAATTTTTGTATCGTTAATTAGTTTCCGAGTTATTGCACTCTTTACACAAAAGAATTGATATTTTAAAATAATTAAACAAACCTGCAAACTAAAATATTTAACCATTTGTTACAAAATTTTCGAAATAAGACTACAATTTCTAGCAAGTTCGTATTACTGTCCAAGTCTTAATATTTTTATGAAGAAAAATTTATTTTTCAGCAATTAGACGCATCTAAAGTCCACCATAATCCACAGATTGGCACACACATTTCAATATAAGTCTGCTGGATCTGATCCTGTAATGGCTTTTGAGAAATTTTGATTCGTTGATATTTTTTCGAGTTTGCTTACTTTTTTTGAAAAAGTTCGATTTTTTGTGACTCATGCACCTACAGGCTACAATATTCATCCGATTGGAAAATAAAATATCAAGATAAATATTTCCGATCAAATGCTTCAGTAGTTTTTGAATAATTTGTGATTCTCTCATTATTTTTCGATTTCTAGTACTTTTTAGGGCAAAAATTTCAATGTAATTTTATTTCAATGGAAAAGTCTTTTAAAAATAAGTAAAATCTCAGTAAGATATCTTAGTTTTTAAACTGATTAAATTGAAAAAATCACGAAAATTTTGAGAATGTATTCGGAAGCAAAAAAAAGAATGTTTTCTCTGTTGAAACATCTAAAGCAGTGATGTTTGTCAGCTGCAATTCAGGGGTATTGCCTGCCCTTTTTGTCTCCAGTTTGAACCACGCAGTGTCCAGATCGCATCTGCTCATTTTTCTTCAAACACACGACCAGTAGTTAGTCATATCTTCCAATTGAGGGACTCCGGTGTCTTGCTAGTTATTTTTCTTTGCAGTCAGTTCACGATAGAACCTTCTTTCATCTTTCTGAGCTTTTCGATTTTGTTGCCTGTCTGCACTACTTTTCCTATATCGACGCAGTCTGGCAGAAAGAACATTAAGTCTTTGCCGCTGGAAATCCATAATCTCATCCAATATTGATGGTGTTAATGTCTCGATGTGCCGAGGGTGGATGATTTTAGTAACATGGTTTATAAGCTTTTTGGTCCTATTTCCCTTTTTATAGTGAGTTAATCGATCCAATTTTCACCTTACTTTGCTGACATCAATATCTAACCAGATCTTCCATATTGGATCTAGATTCCTTGCTGGGGCAAAAACTGAATTTGCAGGCCTAGTTCTGCGGCTTAACGTTCTAAAGGTTGACACAGCCGCAAAGTGTACAAGAGTTTACACCTCTAATGCAGTTTCTGTTACGTTCAAATAAGTAGGTAAAACCTTGCTCTTAAGATGTTCTATTAGTACACGAAAATCATGTGTGATGTTTATTTTGGACAGAGAATGCCTTAGTGTTAAATCTTCGTATGTGAACTCTAGTAAAGCATGAACAAAATTTCATTCAAGGTGCTGTAGTTTTTCTGGGATTTCGCTATCCACATCAACATTATTAATATCCGGATGTTGTTCTAATGGATCCGGTAAATGATGCTTATTATCCTTAGCATCTATGCCTTCAGCTTCAATCAAGTGTTCGTTGTCCACATCTTCCAAGGGGAGTTCATCAATAGGAAGCTGCTGTTCCACTTTCATTTTGATAGCAGCTATTTCAACAGCCGAAAGCAATCTGTTTGCAGATATTGAGTATTTCTGATCTGCCAGATTCTGCGCATTTATTTTTATGGCTAGCTCTGAGTATTTAATTAAGAAGAGTCTATGATGCGCTCTCCTCACACTTTGCCCACATTTCTCTGCCAAAAAAATAAAGGCGCATGACACCTCTGTTTATATGGTACGTCCATTTCCGTCGCTCTTTGGTTGCTGAACCTCTGCTTCTGCCTCTGTTTGTATAAGGCCTTCTACCTCTGGATGATGTGGTGGGGTTGGATCATCAACAGGTTGAGGAAGAATATCAATTGCCCCTGCTTGACCGTGTGAGGGGGCTTCCTCTAACTGATTTTCATTGCCGTCATTTTTCCACGCTAAATGAACCTGTTGCTTAATTTTCACTGCTCGGTCTTCTGTGATGTGTAGATTATTCCTGATGTCCTTCACCTTAGCGCTAAGATGTTTTAGTGCGACTCTCTGTATATGAGGATACTTTGTTGCAAATATTGTTCTTAAATTTTATCCTTTTTTTATTTTTGTTTTAAACTTTGCACTTTCGTAATAGAGATGCACCAAATCCTCTTTCATTGTGGTATCCCACTTGATTAGTGATATCTGCCTGACCATCTCGCAGCTCACTATCACCACCATCCCGCAAGCTGTGGCCCCCAGCGGCGGCTCCAGGGGCTCCCCGACGATTCTCGGGAAGCGAAAAGTGTTTCAATATCTTTATTATACTCTCCATCATTTATAGGTTTTGGTGTTTTGTTTAGTCCCTTTCCTCTCTGTTATCTGTTTGTCTGGCATGGAAAACCCTGTCAGTAGCTGTGCTACCGCCAACATAGTCTTCAAAGTCATTAGAGGAAAACCCAAGCCCTACCGCGACAACAACGCGAGAACACCTTTGGTAGGGAGGAAAAGAAAAAAAGTGTCGCGAAGATTTGGCTGTAAAGATCTGGTCACTATAGACGCTATTGTCATGACTCAAGCTCGTAATCATCAAAGGAACTTACACGTGGCATAAATTTACTACAAGCAAACTTTTTCTTCTGTTCCGCATGACTATTTGCTTGAAGTCTTAAAACTTTACCAGATCTGATCACGCATTGTTGACTTTTTAAGTCATGCGATGAGGCTCTGGGGTAAAAAAATCATGTATTTTGAAAATGGACAGCCAAGGATAACTAGATCAATACGTATTAAGACTTGCATATTTGACGGAGACTCCTTTAGTGCACTATGGTTCTGTTTAGAGTTGAACATATTGCGCAAAACACTGAACAGCACGTCTCATGGGTGCAGAATTCATGATAATGAGAATGGTCTTCAAGTGACCAATCTTTTGTAAATGGATGACTTGAAGCTGTACGTTAGTTCAGCAAGTGATAGATGTCATAAAGCAGTTTTCCAATGATATCCACATGGAGTTCGGACTAAATAAATGCAGAACAGTACATTTAATTAGAGGGAAATTAAGGACCGCAGAGATAGAGAACGGGTTTTAAAATGACATCGAGGCAATGGCTGCAGGTGAATCATATAAATATCTGGGTATTTTTTAATCTAAGGGTATTTAGCATACGATTGTTATAACAAGCCTAACGATTGTCCGCACTACGATACTCAAGATTGATTATGCAGAGTTTTCTCAACTCGGCAAAAAAAATCAGGGCAATCAATACATATGCCATCCCTGTCCTCACGTACTTCTTCAAACTCATCAAATGGTCTAACACCGTTCTTGAAAAATTAAACAGAATCGTCCGCGTGGAAATGACGAAGCATCGAATGCCCTACAAAAATTCAGCGTTTGAAAGTGTAGTTTCACCACGACATATAGGGAGCACGGGTGTTGTAGATGTCAAAAAAATGTGTGAGTCACAAGTTATACAGTTGCGAGACTATTTTAACAGCAAATGAAATGTTGCGCTTTATAGCACCATTTTTAAAGCAGATCTTGACTACATGCCCTTGAATTTGTCCTCAGATGGGGTCTTGAATATCAGGGCAGAAACCATGAAGGAATTAGAAGTACAATGGAGGCAGAAGAATATCTGCGAAGAGCACCCCAAAACGTTAGATCAACAAGAAGTGAATAGTGAGGTATCCAATATTTGGTTAAGAAAGTGTGTTCTGTATCCAGAGACTGAAAGTTTTGTCATTGCGATATAGGACAAGGTTGTCAGAAGCAGGAATTATTGCAAACACGTGTTACATCAAGACGTGTTTGACCGGTGCCGACCATGTAGATATACTAATAAATCCATAGAGCACATTATTGATGGCTGTCGCATTATGGCTCAGAGAGAATATTCGCACAGACACAATGATGTAGCGGGCATTATAAATCAACAACTTGCCCTCAATAAATGCCCGTTTTAGAAACCGAAGATTACATCTTATATCGGGATATTACTATCCAAACGGATCATTACATCCGGGCCAATCGACCTGAAATCGTGATACGAGAAAAAAAGGTGGAAGAGTCTACATCATCAACATTGCCTAATGTCATCATCCACACACATCATCCACATAACCGAAATTTGCAGTCAACCTATACAACCAAGATTCACAAGTATAGCGGCTACAGGCTTTGTACACGCAAGATGCACTGAACATCTTGAACATTTAGAAGTCAGTAGGGTATTGGCAGCAGCTCAGAAGGCGGTTTTATTAAACACCTGTCGCATTGTAAGAAACTTTCTTGACCATCAGGAAGCTAGCGACTAAAAACCTGTGGAGGGGCAGATATTAGCTCTAAGAAAGCATCCAGGGGTGACTGTTGGCACCTCTAATGCTCGCAGCCGCTCGTCATTGTATACCTACATCATCATCGTAGGAGGTTTCACCTGAGTCAAAATTTTGATTAAAATAATAGTCTCACGAAGATTTCCTTTTTTTCCTTTCATATACATTATCAAACCTTATGTAACTTTTTCCATTAATTAAATTAAAAAATTTAGATATTTTTTCGAATGTCTTGGCAAACTTTGGCTTCATAAACTATGTTGATTGAACTAATAACTTTCTAATTAGCTTAATTTTTTGCATGGTTGGTGCTTTTGGTGAGATTATATTTCTCTTGGAGAAAATTTCAATTTGTAAATTTTTGTAGAAATTCAATAAAATTTAACAAGTTTTTTGTAGAATTTACATACAAATTATCAGTAAAATGGATTTATTTAAATAGCCATGACAAAAACAGAATTTTCTGATTTCAAACGAATCAAATTACGGAAATCCAAAAAGAGTTCAACAGAAAATTCCGAAAATTTTAAACGAATTTTTGCATCATTTTTGTCAATTGCGAATAAAACCACCGGAAACTAGTCATAGAATTGTTCTCAAATTGCATGTATATTGATACTGGTTGATATATGAGTATTCTTTTTGTGATATTTTACATTATTGAATATAAAACGAGATATCTGCAAAGTCAATATTATCACATTGATACATTTTTTTATCGATAACACTTTTGAATATTTAAGTCGAAAAAGAAATAATTGATAAAACATTATTTTTTATTTTCTCTGGATGTTTAAGGAAAATTTTTCAGAATTTCTTCTGATATTCTATAAAATTTTGAATCATAAATCAAGTCCATAAAAAATAATACGGCATTTTCTCCCTTTTTCTTCTTGACGATCAGATTACTTTTTCAAATAGAAATCTAGAAAATTTTTCTTTTCCTTGCATAAGGTTTTTTTCATTGTTTATATTTTCAAACGGTATGCAATGTACAGTAAAATTATGTTCAAACCCTTGACTTTAATAATTTTGAAAATTTTGAAAAAAATTTGATCTAAAGTATCTATATAGCGGTTCATTCGTTATTTTAATTAAAAAATAGATGCATGAAAATCGAATATGATTAATTCAACATTTTCAGGAAAGAGAAAACAAATTTTACTCTTAAATTTTCTTTTAAATCATGTAATTTATGAATCAAATGTTATTTTATTTGTTGATAAAATTTGTGGTTTTTTACAAAAGTTTTTAAATTTTCATTCATAACACTGGCTTTTACAATATTGTTTCACACTTTTGATAGGTATCCTGTAAAATTCGAAATACCAATTAAAAAGGTAGAATATAATTTTAACGAATATTTGTCGAAGTTTATTGAAAATTAAAATCGATTCCGTAACAAGTTTATGTAAATTTAAAATAATTTTCACTCGCCGAGATTCTATCAAATTTGTTTAACCGGGAGTATTGCAAGAGAAAACTATTCATCATGCTTTATTACATTGAAATGACAGAATAAAAGTTAGTTCAAATTAAAAATGTATCAGGTAGCCTCTGAGATTTAAAAGTTTGAGTTCTAAAGTTACTAAACAAAGTCCTGGACAATTATCCACTGCCATTAAGCTATCGGGCTTCGCTAAATTAAACGCCACTGCGCAGTAGTGTCTGTCGACGTCCCTTGAGCTTTAAGTTTGATCACTCGAAAGAGCTTTCCAGGGTAACTGTTGGCCGTCAAGAGAAGTTTTTTTTAGGTGTATTGTCAGCTTGATGATCACAAGTGTTATATCGCCCATAAAGTTATTGCTAAAAACATCAAAGAAATTTTATCTTCGGGTCTGTGTATCATCCTCTATGTCAGTTTTTATCGCTAAGCAGAGAAGAGAAAAATTTCTATTCACGATGATTTCGAACTTTAGATTTTCATTCTGACTCTCTAGGCTCATAATTTTTTGTTGAAAATATCTGACTTTATTATTGACATTTATTTCTTGACATAAATTACTGTTTATATGACGCATTACTTACAAGAAAGGTATTCCGGGTGTCCCTTGTCGATTTTACTGATGTTGATATATGCTGTAGTACACCAAAAAACAAACAAGACGCGATTTTTCTTTTTTGCAAATTAACGGTTTCAGGGGGTGAAAGAGAAAAAAATATATGTTACCCAACAAAACAAGAGTAAGTTGGCATGTTTTTGCATTTAAAAAAATCATATTGTAGGGGATAACTGCACCTGAATACACTTTATCAGAAATATGCTAAAATTTCAGAAAACATCCCCTAAAGTTTTATTTTTGAAAAAAAAATATAAAACACGTCAACTTGCTCTTGTTCTATTAGTTATCATATATTTTGTTCAGATTTTTTCCTTCAAATTTCCTTTAGTTTCAATTTTTTTCGTCACATGTAGGTGGTGATTTACCCCTTTAAAATTTTTAATGTAGGTCGGACTAATAGAGCTTTTCATCCCTTATTGCGCTAAAACTTTTCCTAGTGGTTTTATGGAAAAATACTGTCTTCTTGAATGTGAACTAAACCCTTAAATCGTTTCTTGGCCAATGAGAAAAAAACAAGAGTCGTTTCTTTTTTAGTGGACTACAGTATATATTAAGATCATTAAAATAAGCGATGAATACCTGGGGGATCTTCCTTCTTAGAAGAAAAATTATTCAAAAAATTTTCTTTCTAACGCTTACGAATAATTAATATTCCACTAAGAACATACGCGATTCAAAATATTTAGCAATGAAACTATATAGATTTGTGAAATAAAAGTCGACCAATTCATTTGGAAAAAAATATTTATAATAAAATATATTAAGAAACTTTCTTTCACAAAGTATCCTGTAGAAAATTTTTAAATAATTTCTAAAAAGCCATTTTAGTTTACATCTTGGCGGGATTATATTATACCATCAATCTCCTACACTTAGCCATTTTTGATTGGAATCATTTTGCTTATATTTTGATTATAACGTTGAATCCCGTTAAGTTTAGGAATGGCTCTCTAAAATTTATATTTTAAATTTCTATGAGAAACTTTACAATAAAATAATTGTTAATATATACACCAGGGTGGTTCAAAAAATTGAATTTCGAACAGAGATCATCAGAAGTTTTTGTAGAGTCTCCAAAGAATAATTTCCTGTAAATTATTTTATTTTTTTACGTCCTGATCCCAAAAAAAAACTAAAATTGACCACTTTTCGCAAAATTAACGCATGTAAGCTTTTTTACTTATTTGCGATAAATTATTTTTATTGCACAAATGAAATATTTTTAAAGATTTACTAAAGAATTTTATATTGTTTAGACAATTTGCATTTTCTTAAATTTTGGTTCCCTACTAACTTCCTAAAAGCAACTTTTTAGCATTTATTTGAAAAATTAGTCATTTATAGGAAAACTGGTCTTTGTTTAAGAATTTACCTCTCTTTGCAAGAATTATTTAACTTTTTTTTATAGATAGGTAGAAAACTCAATTCTTTTAATTCGGTTAACTCTGTCGCTTATTATTAAATATGTATGTTACACAGATATTACTACCGCATTATGTAACCAATTCTTATTCGTGTACAGATTTTGTTGTTGTTTTAACAACTTTGTTTTGAGATAAATATTTTTCGATAATTAACTCGGTAATTTGTTATATTAAAGAGACATTTTTTGTGGAAACCGTGATCAAATTGTATAAGAAATTTATTGCAATTTAATTGTACATTTTTATGGAAATGGGATAAAAGAATCTCATTCGTTTTCTAAATTTGGTTAAGTGCGTCGCTTACTTTTAAATATTCGATTGTTATACAAATTCTTTAAATAATTATTATTTGCTTTTTTATATTAACCATGAGAATATGAAAAAAAAGTTGTAAAAAAACAACCTACTTTCAACTTCTAGAGGACCAATACTCATCAGTCGCGAGGGTAATTTGATGGAAAAATTTGAATAAATAATTCAGGTCAACAAAATTTTACGTAATTCTGATAGTATGAAGTCTTAATAAAAAATAAATTTTTTATGACCAATAGGTCGAATATTAGTTATTTAAAGAATTTGTATAATATTTAAATATTTAACGATAAGCGAAGAACTTAACTTATTTTAGACAAAAAGGTTTTTTATATCGTATTACCATCCAAAAGTTAATGTTTTATACATTTTTTAAAGAATTGGGTTATGTTTTTGGAATAAAATGTTGCTCTTGAAAACAATTACGACAATAATTGCTGAGAAATATTAGATTCAAACATTCACTTCAGAACAAAATTGTTCAAACACAAATTTTTTCAATTGTGTGAAAAGTTTTTCCACTTAATCTGGATTATTTTAATCAAATGAGTATTTCTCTGCTGTAAATTCAAGATTAAAGTAACACTTCGAAATTTTCTGTGATTTTATTATACATATTTTTTTACAAATTAATTTTAAGTTTCTCTGTAGCCGGTTTTTGAATCTCATATGTTTTTGGTGATATTTCATTTTGTTTTTTGTAATTAAAAACGAGTTCAAGAATTCAGTTCATTGTTTATATAGTTTACGTTGAAGATTATTAAAACTTATTTATTCCTTAATTGCATATAATGGAACCGAAAATTCATTATTTATAAGATGTTATAAAACTATATTTCATTTTCTTGAAGCTCTTTTTCCTTTATCACAAACAAAAAATCTTTGAGAAGTAAAATTTTAATTTGTTCCTCAAAAACTATTCAAGATATCGAACATTCCTGCAATATGTGACGTGAATCTGTTGCTACTGACTTTTCTTTTGAATTAAGTTGCAATCTGTTAGGATTTACAGGTGAGCGCTGATTAAAAATTAATTTTTAAATATAAAATTTGATAAACTAAAGTTTTCAATTACTAAAAATATCGTTTTATAAAAAAATAAATATCGAGAACAGATCGTCATCGACTTCTAGCTTAAATATTAGCAAAACAGTTAAGATAAAAATTGAATAAGTGTGAATGACAACTGGATAAGGACCATTTAAAATTGTCACCACAATTACGTTATTTTAAATTTAATAAAGCGCCCAGTTGTCATTTTCATGCCTTTGAATGCTTTATTGAGCAGGGACGTTCAAAAAAAGGAAGTCCGAATCTCATACTTGGATTTTCAAGTTTTGTGTTCATTTTGGTTAAAAAATTAATCACGTGGAAGGAGAAATAAATGAGAAAATATTTAGATTTTTCGTCTACTTGGTAGTAATTCGCTAAAGCAAACCTTCATACAGGTAGTTGAAAATAATACTAAAATAATTTGTTGGAAAAGTTTGCATGACAGGTCTGTTAAAGTTTTTTTTTTAGTCGAAAATGGAATGATGCTGATTAAATTAAAAACCTGTTCAGAGATTTTTCTGTAATCTACACAATGAGACAAACATGAACATTTGATTGCATTGTTCTCTTAAAAAATGAAATATTTTACGTTAAGAACATATTAAAGTGAGGTCTATAGAATTAAAAAAATTTCTTAATTATCTATCTTTGTACGCAGCTCGCGTAGCTTGAATTCAATCCGGGAATATCGCGGATGCCTCAGAGATATTTCTTGACATTCCGGAATATATCAAGGATGCGTGTGCATTTTATTATTCAAATGGAGCGCATAATTTATTTTCATAATTTCATCTACTGAAACTTACACTCTTTTTGTAGCACGGCTAAGCATGTCCAATTCTGAAAATGTTATAGAAATTATTTTTATTTTTTAGATGATTTTTTTTGCTGACCTGTCTAATATTTCATTTAAGATGGAAGAGAAGACTATAATGCATTAATTTATAGTAAAATTGGGCTAAGCAATTCATTTTTTTCAAGAATGGGCAAACAGAGATTTAAATTAAATATTAGGATTTCAAATATATTTCAATCTGATAATTTTGCTTACTGTTAATCACAAACATTCAGTGAATTTAGAAACAATTGCTAATCATGCTTGGAAGTATGAGCTACTTTACCCCACAATTTGCAGTTAAGGCGTTCACTAATAAAAAAAGTAAGAAAAAAGGTGTTTGAGCGGAAAACTTTACGTAAAAATTATTATTTATAAGACTTTTAATAATTTTAAATTAAATAAGATTACTAATACAGATGGCGATGTAAAATAATCGACTCACTGATCTCCTCAAAATATTGATTATTATGAAGGGATACAATTTTTTTTGTCTCTAATAAAAAAGTTTGAGGAATTTTATTTTTCATTTTTGTGTCTGAAATATACCTGACAAGATAGCTTAGTAACAATTAAAAAAATCTAAAGTAATTTACAATATTATAAAAAAATTAAATAAATAAACGAATATCAGCTATTTCACACTAGATACACTTTATTGCTAGAACAAAACTGACCAAAAAACTGAAATAAATAACGTGCACGTTTTTTAAACACCTGATGATAATGTTTCATTGTTTTAATAAATTTTTATTAAAAAATCAAGATTTTTGTTCCTTTCTAATAACCACTTAAAAGAATGATTTGCTCATAATACTTTTTAAATTATAAACCATTTCATAAAAAAATAAAAAAAATGAAATCCCGGACTTTTGTATTTATTTTATCAAAAAAAAACTTGTGTACAATAGACTGTCATCCAGACACATTTGTTCCTGTTACAAATAATTTCTATAAGGATATGCATTTATCTTTTATTTATTTGTTTATAAAATTTTTCTTCTCTGTGCAATTATTTCTTTTTATGTAATGAATAGAACGTGTATACAGTAGACTCCCATTCAAGTACATTTTCCATTCTTATAAACCATTTTTGCAAACAAATTAAATTATGAGACTCTTTGGTAATGTGATTTAAAGATTGCCAGGAAAAAACTCTTTATAACGATTATAAATGTTGTTTAATGGAAGACAATCGTGAACCAATTCTGTTCTTTGCATGAAAAGTCTATTGTGTACAATTTTTTATTTTCAGATGAAAAGAAGTGATTTCACAGAAAAAATTTCCATAAAAATTCCAAATAAGTGAATATGATTATAGAGATTATTTATAACAACAAATTTTTTTAGTGGACAGTCTATTATTTACAAATTTCATTTTCTAGATGAAGAGAAATCATACCCTAGAGATTAAAATTGTGAAAACGTGGAAACGCCAAATAGTGAATTTTTTTATAGAGATTCTTTACAAAAATGATAAATTGTGTCGGGTGGTAGTCTATTATATACAATTTGTTTTTCTCGAAATAAAAAGTAATAATTCCATGAAAAATAAAATTTTTCTATGAATTCTTCTTCTTCAGTTTATTTAACATTTTTTCCAACTTTTTAAAAACTCGCTGTCTTCATCTTCAGAGGAACTCATTCTTAACAATTAAAATGTAATTAAAAACGAAATTTCATGATATCATTTTTGAAGTCAAGTATTGAAATCCAAATTATATTGAAATAAATTTAAAACAAGTTGGAAATTATTGTCCATTCAAGTTGTTATGTAGAAGCTCATATTTAAATATCTAAAAATATTTTTCATGGTGTAGAATTGTTTTTATAAACATAAAAATTGGGTTAAAATAAGTTTAACTTATATTGTTTAAAAATAACATATTAATTATTATTGACTGTCAACAATATAGACTAACCAATCATACAATGATTCAGAAGATGAAGCGCCAAATAAAAAAATATTTTTTATTATATAATAATAGATGACGTGCAGAAACTCATTTTATTCAATGTATATGACAGTAATTTAAATAAAAAAAAAATTAATTGATAGTAATATTGAGATGATTTCACATTAAAAAATTCTAAAATATAGTTGTATAATAATTGTGTTATTTTTAAACATTATAATTTAAACTTATTTTGGTCCAATTTTTATGTTTAAAACGATTCTAAACCATCAACAATCTTTTTGGAAATTTAATTATGAACTCCTACATAACAACTTAAACAGACAATAATTTTCCTCCTTTTTTTAAATTCTGTCCTATATAATTTGTATTTCAATAATTAACTCTGAAAATGACATCTTGGAATTTGGTTTATAATTAAATGTAGATTGTTACCCATGAGTTTCCCTGACGATGAAAACAGTTTTCGAAACGCTGGGCAAATTTGTTAATCAAAACTTGTCCGACAGAGTTATAATCAACTTCTGTTGTTATTTTTTCTCCTAAATCGATTTTCTCGGACGTTAAAGGATATTTATATCGCTTTTCTTTATTGAAAATTGATGTATTTCTTTGAAATTTCACTTTGTTTGTTAGAAAATTAATAATCTTGCTTGACAGTTCATCTTTTTAGTTGAAAACCGAATGAGTTTATTGGAAATTTAATTACTTGGTTTAAAATGCATGTATATTGTTTAAAAAGCATATGCTTTGCTCAAATATTGAACTATATAATCAAAAATTCGTTGTGTTTTAGTTAAAAATTAATTTTTTAAACTGAAAATGTAACTATTGAATAGTACATTGTATATTTATCTTTTTTTTTATTTTAAAATTCGTGAATTTGCTTAAAATTTAGGCTATTTTGTCCAAAATTCAACATTTTTGTTAAAAAATTATTATTTTTTTTTTAATGAAGATTCTTCATTTTAGTTTAAAATTCATCCCTTTGGCTGATAATTTAACTTTTTGGTAGAAAACCCGCTGTTTTTTGTTCAAAATTTATTTATTAAGTGAAATAATAACTACGGCAGTTGAAAATTTATTAATTTAGTGGAAAATTAATCTATTTGGTTGAAAATTCAACTCATACATTTTTGGCTAAACACTCATGTTCTTCAGATGAAATTTGAAATATTTGGTTAAAAATTTATATTTTTCAGTTGAAAATGGTTAAAAAATCATGAATTTTGTTCAAAATTTATATTTTTCGGTAGAAAATTCATATTTTTAGTTGAAAATTTAACCCCTCGCTGAAACAAATTTTTGGGACTTGCCCCCTAGTTTTCTACCGAAAGTAATTGGTTGTTTGGAAATTTAAAAAGGATTCAGTCTCAAGAAAATCTTATGGGACAACTATGGGTACCAAAAATTTCCATAGGCAATGCAGCTCTTTATTAGCGTTTGCTCTCGGCATAGAACGATAAAAGTTGCAGCTGAATCGTTGGCAAGCCTGGCTAAAATCGTGCTTGGCATACAAGGGCTTCTTTCGTGTTATTCATAATCTCAACGGCTTTCCTTTGTGTGAAGAAAATATTTCCTTGCGAAGAAAATCGCAAGAATTTAGAGTCTCAGACTGAAAGAAACTTCAAGGAATTCGAAGCATTAAAAATTAAAAAAAAAATAAAACAGAAGAGGTTGTTAGTTTTATGTCGATTTAGGAAAAAAAATTCAATTTAAAACATTTAAACTGTTTAAAGGCACATACCTACTTTTTAGTTAGATTTGCAATACGAGGAAAACAATTTCGTTAGAATTTCATCAGATTGCAATCCCTTTCTCTCTGAGTTGAATAAATTGTCTTGTTTGTATGGTGAGTAGAAGGGTCAAAGGGATATTGATTTTTATCTACTTCGGAGTAATCAATTTCAATCAAAGACTATTTATTACCTTTCACGTTTATTGCAAAGATTTCCACTGATTAATCAAATATATCCATATTATTATCCCAGTTGTGTTTATTAACAAATTCTACCACGAAATACATGGTTTTTTAAATGGAAATTATTAATAACGGCAAGTAGAATAAAATAAAGAAGATCTTTCATTACTTAGGATTGACTTTATTATTGCTATTTTTGTATATTTTTATTCTGAAATGTATTTACTTGAATTAAAAAAAAACTAAAATATTAAATTAATTTGTGCTTGAAGAGTGTTTTTTATCGCCTTTACATCGATACTACTCTGCTTAAATAATTTGGGCATTGCTAATGGATTCGTTTCTTCAAAATTATAATTTAAAAAAATTTTAAGAAAAATAAAACTAAACAAAATTGAATAAATTTGTGATATCCAATCTCTGAAGAATTAGGTTAGCTTCAATTTAAAAAAATTAAAAGTCGGTTAAAAATTTGACACCTGCAAAATTGAGCCCTTCGATTCCAGAACGGGACATAAATCAGTAAAGTCAGAGGGCTGTAAAGTAAACACTTACATGTCCTCTTCTGTGCATGTAAATGGCTGAGATTCTTCACTTTCTAGACGCCTGGGTTTTCTTGGTTCGATGAAGCTTCCGTATTGAGTCCCCTACGAAGCGGCGAATAATTTTTCTATTACATTTCCCTTGGCAACTAAAAATCGAAATTTGAAAATTTGATTTTTGAAGAATGCATTCTTATAGGAAATTAGATGGCGCATCTTTTTTCCTCTGGCAAATAAGTTTAATCTATTATAGTTTCCGAGATAACCATGATAATGGTGTTTTTTTCTGAAGCCGATTTGTAATTAATAATTGGTCTCACGCTCATCGTCACATCTACAGTTTTTGGAATTTTTTGAAGAAATTTGAATAAAATACTCTCCAAAGTATCCTTAGAACTATGATATAAGCGAAAAGTGTATATCATTATTTGTAACAAAATGCAAAATTGTTTTCTAGGCCATTATGAACTGAGACCCTTATAATCTTCGATCGCTTCGTTTATCGAGCGAAGTTTGAGCTAATATAAACTTCCTGTGCAGAAGTTGTTCAGAAAACTATAAGGAAGTTTTCTGTGGAAAACTTTTTTTAAAAAACTAAATGGGTAAAAAACTGCAAATGAAAAACTTGAAGAGCGCAAACTAAACTCTTGTAGGCGACAGGCATACGGGCGAACTCAAATGTAGGTACGCAGGTA
>JAAAKG020041082.1:0-18992 GCA_010014905.2 Druon quercuslanigerum
AATTGAAAATCGATTAAGAATTGGGACCTACAGGTTATTTTGAACATCGTTTTTTCATTTCGCCCCACTGTGCGACCTAACGATAGGATGCTAACGCACGCGATTGACTGGATGATACTTAACCAAAAATATAAACAATAAAAAGCTAACCGAGAAGTCAGCGCTAGAAAGTTTTATCTCGCTCCATCAAATCATGAAAATTCTATCTCGGGCGAGCAAAGCATGAAGCACCACTTCTCGCTAGTCTCCTAGTCTGTCGTGAAGTGGTACCTTCATGCTTTGCTCGCCTGACATAGAATTTTCATGATTTGGTGGAGTGTGCGAGTATCTTTTAGTTTTGACAAAGTTCAAGCTTCATCTTACCCAATTCCGCGAACAAGAATGTCTAGCGCTAACTTCTCAGTTAGCTTTTTATTCTTTAAATTTTTGGTTTAATAGTCGTGTCGCTTGTGATGTCATCCTACTGTTAGGATGCCTCCATACGTTACTGTTGGCGGTAGAGGGTCAATGTTGTTTTTGCGACTAAAAACAAAAACTACGCGTCCTATCAAAAAGTGATAAAGAACAAATTTGCAGATCTTTTTAGTTCGCAGAATTTTAGTCAATTCTTTTTTTTCGTATCTTGCATAGTTTCAGCGCAAAATGGAAATTTCAATTTTTCATTATTTTTTGTATGATCAAAATTTGAATTTTCCACTTTTGGACTAAATTCAAAAAGTTGTTGTGATAATCTTGTCGGACTTTTTCAGGATTTTTAAAATGCAATCAGGCTGATAATTTTATTTTCATCGAAAAAGGTCATGAGGATACATTGTTCGTGTTTCCGAGAACTATAAATAGCCATATATAGAATTTTTTAATCTTAAAAAAATAGTCTCAAATATTTTGAAAATGAGCCCACTTTTTGAATTTTTATCCAAAATATCTGGTTTACAAACTCGTCATTTCTTGTTAGGACTTTAAAAAGTGTGCCAAAGCAGATCAATCTGTCGAAAGTTATCAGGTATGTTAAGCTGGCACAACACTATTAAGGTACCGAGATGTTAGGTGTGATTAAGGTACTTTCATAATTTAGGGCTTATTTCGGGCTCATTTGGGCTGGCAGTCCCAAATTTAGGGCTCAATATTTGTTGTAAAAAATGGTGTTTGCCCTAGCTTAACGTTAAGCTGGCCAAACATTGCTCTAAAACGTACTAAAAAGGATTTTAGAGAAAACTCACCTTACAGACTAGTCCCGAACATTCGGGACGACTAGCCAAACTCGTGAAAAATATTTTGGCTATTGATCCTAAAGTTCGGGACAAGACAAATCTTTTAAAAAAAAGCTTTTCATAGTATAGTCAATCCAAAAAAAGTTTAAACAATTTTTGTTTAAACAATCGTACTAAAAATTAATTAAACAAATTTATTTTCATACCACATGTTAAGAATGATTTAGGGCTTCCCGAATATGATATATTAACTTAAAAGAAAATTGTTTAAACAATTATTGCTCAAACAAATTTGCCAAAAAAATTTTGTTTTTATTTTTTTTCTATAATTTCCGGCTCATTTAACGCTTCTGAAATACGGTCGACCGAAAGTCGTGCGATTTTTTCTTTGTCTTCCTTTTTTTTATTATTTATGGTGTTTTATGCCACCTTAACGTTGTAAAAAATACGTGAAGAAAATCATAAAATCCATTCTTTCCTCTTGCATAATTTAGGGCTCCTTGAGGAATAATTTCGGCCCGGAGTCCCGAATTTAGGGCTCTATTATTTTTTGTAAAAAATTGTGTTTGCGCTAGCTTAACGTTAAACTGGCCGAACATTGCTGTCAATCGTACTAAAAATGATTTTAGAAAAAATTCACCTTAAAGAATAATTTAGGGCTCATTTATGGCTCTGGGAATATGATAATCAAAATTAGAAAAAAATATGTTTAAATAATTTTTGTTTGAACCATCGTACTACAAATCAACTAAATAAATTTATTTTCTTACCCTATTTTAAGACTCATTTAAGGCTCCTAGAATACGATATATGAACTTTGTAAAAAATTGTTTAAACAACTATAATCTATGTGACTATTACCTGTATCACTTATTTCGACAAATTGTAACTTTTCACGATTTACTGTCAAAAATTTTGATTTAAAAAAAACCGTTGTTTAAAAAATGTAAAATCAATTAAAAATACTTGGAAAATGTACACTTACAGATAGAAATAAATTTTTTTGAAAAAAAATAAAATAAAAATACCGTCTTCAGCATGAATTTTACAAATATTCCTAGAGCCCTTCAATGAACCTGAAATTATGGAAGGGAAATGAAAAAATCTTTTTTTTTGGCAAATTTGTTTCAACAATAATTGTTTGAACGATTTTTTTTAAAGTTCATATATCATATTCGGGAAGCCCTAAATGAATCTTCACATATGATAAGAAAATAAATTTGTTTAGTTAATAGTGCGATTGTTTAAAAAAAATTGTTTAAACATATTTTTTTCCAATTTTGATTATCATATTCTCAGAGTCCTAAATGAGCCCTAAATTATTCTGTAAGGTGAATTTCTCTAAAATCATTAAGTTTTTAATTAAGATTACAATATTGAAAAAAATGGATCCCTAATTTGGGACTGCAGGCCTAAATTAGCCCTAAATGAGCCCTAAATTATGAATTATGTTTCATCTCGATACCTTAATAGTGTTGTGCCAGCTTAACATACCTAAAGTTATCGTGCCTACAGAATACAGACTACGTGCTACAAACTACATACGACAGACTGCCGACTGTCAGACACCTTCGTAAAAATCGTTTTTTTTCTGAATCAGGGGTTTTAAATCGTGGAGATTTGATTAGAACCGACAATGTGAAATTTTACATACAACCAATACCAATACCAATACCAATACCAATACGTTCTCATCAGAATGAGAACGAATTGTACACCACACGTCAAGGATGGAAAAAGGAGTTTTTAATCAAATCAATTCTGAGTTCAAAAAATGTTTTTTGGCTTAATTTTATTTTAATTTGTATAGACCGTAATACATAAAGAAAAATCTATAATTTAAAATTCATAAATATTGTAGGTCGGAGAAAGGATTGATTTGGTTTCAAATCATTATACAGCTCTTTCAATTTGTTTAAAAATATTTAAAAACGACCAAAGTTACCATTCTCAATCCAGTCTTAAATAAGTAACACATAGCCGAAAATAATTACAATAAAACACATTGAGGGTGAATAAAAGAAATAAAGCAGAAAAAAGGTGCGGGAAGAAGAAGCAATCAGGCTGATTCATCTTTAATTAAAATAGTGCGTATTGTTGAGCCATTAGTGAACATAAAGAATTAGCACACAACAAAGTCACGCACTGTGAGACGACCCAGGTCATAAACCATGCAAAGGGTCGTTTTAAAATAGCCAATGCAAGAATTAAAATCGAGCTGGGCAGATCGAAGCCTGTCGGGAGCGGGAATTTCTGAAAGTTCATTCCTTCATAGTAATTGACACTCGTCACTCGGAGCCTCACGCGAGGTCTGATATGAAATTATCAATGAGAAAGGTGTAAATTACTCCAGCGCTTTTCCTTACTTATACAGCTTGTATTGTACATAATAGTCCTCGCGTGACAGTCGACAGCGTGTGATATACGCCAAGTAACGGAGTGCTACGTCAGGGAGCTTTGCATGGCTGCGATAAGGCTTTTTGTCCATTAACTTGATTAAACGTAACGCGAACTTCACCTCACTTACGAATATTGTATATATCCAGAGTCACTCATCGCTGACGAATTTTCCACGATGTAACTCTTTCTAATGTTCGCTGTCTACTTCAATTAATTAATTTTTTTAAACATTTTTTGACAACGCTAATTCAAGAGGATTTTGCATTTAAATAATTTCTTCTGTAGATACGAAATGTACAATTTTCCGGGAATATTCTGATCGGGATGATGAAATTGAAAATAAAAAGCAATATGTATCGTTTGAACTTCATTGCGTGGTAAGTGAATATGTTATTTAAAAGATTGCATTTAGTTGGCTTAAAAAAATAGGAGAGCTCTAAAAGGTGAGATGGACTAGTCCCAAAAATTCAGGACGACTAGCCAAACTCGTGAAAAATATTTTGGCTATTCATCCTAAATTTCGGGACAAGACAAGTATTTTAAAAACAGCTTTTGATAGTATGGTCATTCCATTTATGGTTGTCTATTCATTATAGGTAACGCTTTTGTAAATTATTTTTGAGCCCTTATTTAAATAAAAAAAGACTACATTTTTATGGATTTGGCTAATAGAACACCAATTTTAAATTTTTTAAACTAGCATCATCTATCGCGAACTCTTAATTTTCCGATTGGTGGAAGCATATAATTTTTCATTCAAAATAAAAATTTCGTATAAGTATTTATTTGTTTAAAGCTTTAGAAGTTTACATTCGAGCTGAATCTAGGTTTGAAAAAAGGAATATTAGTTTGCTTTCAAGGTTATACAGAATATGGATGTAATATTCCTAAGATTACTGAGAAAACTTAAAAAGAATTTTGAAGGTTTCAGATCATTTAAAAAAGGATCAAGAATATTAAAAAAAAATATTTTACAGGATTTTATTTTACCATCTCTGAGAAAAAATTCACTTAATTAGAATAATATTTTAGAATCTTTTTAACATTTAAGAAAATTCCAAAATATCTTTTAAAACAGACCTGAATTATTACACAATTATTGGATAATATTTTATTATTAAAAAATTGCCTCAACATTTTTCAAATTTTGTTAAAACATTGTAAAATCAGCAATGCAGGGAAATTCCCCAATTGCGAAATGTCCAAATACAAAAATTCGAAATACGTAAATAAATAATAAATCAAATTAAGTACTATTATTTTATGAACATTTTTTTATTTTATTATTTATTGATTTTAATATTTTCAAGTTCTTTAAAATGAAAAATTTTCATATTCGGTAATATTATAAGCTACCATAAATTGTATTATTCCGAAATTTTCCAACTTGGCAATTTTCAATTGTCGGCAATTTTATAATTTCAAAAAATTTTGTTCCAAATTCTTTCTTTTTTAGAAATTTGATATTGCTGAGTGTTGTATTTATGGCATTGTGATAAATAATTTATTTAATGAATAAAAAATAATTAAAAATTTTCCCGAGAATCTTTCAATTTCTTTAATTTTTAAACTTTTTAAAATCCCTAAAATGGTTTAAATACTCATTTCGAAACCTGCAATAAGACAATTTTTTTAATTTTTGTAATGCTAAACATCTTTAAATATCATTTTAGGTGTTTTTTAATAGCTTAAAAATCTTACAGCTTTTGTTTCGGAACTTCAGAAAATCTTTTGAAATGTTTTGAAATATTTTCTTAAATTGATTTTATACAAAGCCAATTTAAACTTTTTCCAAGAATTTTACAAACTTTTATTCTATTTCAAAACCTTCTCACATCCTTGAAAGCTTAAAAATTTTATTTTAAAATCTTTACTAATCCATATTTTGTTTAAAAAATTTTTAATCGTTAAGAATTTTAAATAATATACAAATTTTTTTTGAATTTCTAAATATATTTTAAACTGTTTCCTGTTTTTTGTAATCCTATAAATATAAAGAAGGTGCTCTAAAATCTTCCAAATTCTTGTTCGACAGTTTATGAAATCTTTTTAAACGTTTTAAAATCTTTTTAATATTTTCTTCCAATTAATTTCTTCAACCAGAAAATTATTAAAAATTTACCAATGAAACTGAAAAAATGGTATCATTTGAAAAATGTCAAAATCGTAAACAAGCATCTACATTTTTTGTTCAAAATCCTTAAAAATCTAGACTTTGTTTTAAACTTTTTAAAATCTTTTTCCATTTTAAATTAGTGTTGACATTTTTTCCGAAAGGTATAGCTTTTATTTTAAATGATTCAAAACTATTCTAAAATTTGTTTAATGTGCTCAAAAATTAAATACTTTTCTCTAAAGTCTTTCAGATTCTTTTTTGACAATTATGTACATAATTTTCAGTTTTTCTTTAAAATAATTACTAAAAATAAAAAATTATTGTAAATATTCCTAAAAACTTCAGAGAAAATGTATTATCTCATTGGTACATGGATTTTTTCCAACAATACATACATTCTGTTTCGGAATTTTATGAAATAATTCGGAATATTTTGTAATACTTTTTATTCATTTTTCGCATACTTTTTTAAAAATAAAAAATGATGTCAAATTTTCTTAATATTCTTCAAAAAAGTTTGTTCTTATATGTTAACGTTTTAAAGCTCTTCAAAAGGAGTTAAAAAATATTTGTATTCACTCCTCCCGAAAGTCTTATGTTATTGTAGCTTTTTTAATAATAAGATTTGAAGAAACGTTTCAAAATGAAATTTTAAGTAGATTTGTGAAAATGATTTTTAAAGGATGTGTCTGATAATAATAAGGTCTCAAATTGAGACCAATAATTTTACTTTAAGTCAGACAAAGTTGAATTCAAACCGAATCAATATTAAGGTTTTACAATCTTAAGTTCTACTTTTTATATTGTTTAAAATTAACTTTCATACATTTGAAAATATTTCTGATTATATGAGCTCTTTATCATTTTCAAAATCCTTGATCAATTGTAAAGAATTCTAAAAATATTTTTCAGGTAGGTTTTGCTAAGAGCTATGAAAAATGTTGTTTCTTAAAATAGTATTTTTAAATTCTAATTAACATGAAATATATTAGTAAAAAACAGATATGAAATTATTAGAAAATTAATAGCCCAAAAATTATTAGATTTTCTGTAGGAAAAAATTCTTTTTGCATAAGTCTATGTGTTTCACAATTTTTAATTTTTACTGAATTATTGAGGTAGTATAAATAAACTATTGCACGATATAAAATTCATATTCATTCTTTTAATAAAAATTAGGCGAAGAAAAAAATTTCTGATTTAATTTATATATAAATATAACAATTTTTGTCCTTAAATGTTTTGGCATTGAATGTACTCTAGTTTGTCTAAACTTCAGACTAAATTCCGCAATTTAGATACTTATTATTTAATTTTAAATTTTTATCTTGTATTTATATAATAATTTTATGTTCAACCAGAATTCAGGTAATTTTCAATAGGGTTTTTTCAGTGAAATAAAATTTTCTGTAATTTTTATAACTTTTTCTAAATAAATTTAAGTAAATATCTATAACTAACAATAATTTCTTAATGTCCCTTATAATTGCTAACCCATAGAAAAATATTTTTATTCTTTAAAATTTTTAAACGTTGACGCCTCTGTCGAATTAGTAGGCTACATTTTTCTAAATAAGAGGTTGATCTTATTGAAATACCACAACTTTTTTACATTTTTCAAAAATTGTATATCAAAAATATTATTATTATTCTGTTTCACCTTTTCTAGGATGATAAAATTATAGAACAGATTACAACATAAAAAATGAGCTGCAATAAAAATGATGCCACCGTTTTTATACAATACCGATATTGAAATTACGTCAGCCTAACTACTTTGTTCGCAAATAATATATCAGCAGTATTTTATCAACTACGAAAGAACAAACAATTATTTGTTAAATACAAATATTTAAAAAATCGATCTTATGCGAAGAATGGGATAGTGATGACTGTAGCAATTAATCTTGTAACATATTCTTTATCATTAAATCAACCGTTCACAAAATGTGTGATGTCATTAGCAGACTATTCTTCACCTTAACTGTTTTTCTAAATTATATAGGTAATTACAATATTAATTTTATAGAAGAATATTACTGAAAAAATTACGGAACTTTTTCGATGAATTTTTATATTATTTTTGCCATTACATTATATAACATTATTCTTCGGAATTGAATAGAACTAATTTCACTAAGAAGAAGAAATTTCCAATATCAAAAATGCGAAAAAAGTTAATTTGTTTAGAACTATTCTTTATAAAAATAACAATTAAGACACTGAGAATGACAACTAGGTATAGCCCAATTAAAGTAGGCCTCTAAATCATGTTCTTTTCAATTTTTATTGAGGGCCATCTCCAAGTGGGCTTTACGTAGTTTTCATTCTCACTGCCTCAATTCTTCTTAAATATTTACCATGAAAAAGGTGTATTGCGAGAGAGGTCAGTGTATGATATTCTCCGAGCACATCAGGATTTTTTCCTAAAAGCAGAAAATTCTCAAGGCGATCAACTTTTTTGGGTATGACATTACCCCTTGTATTGAAATCGTCTAGAAATTTGTCAGGGTATTATATCCTAGTGTATTTTCATATGCTGGGCATGAATCTGTTTTAACCCATTAAGTCCTGACTGGACACATTTTAAAGATTTTTTTCAACGGCTCTATTAACTATGAAATCATTCATAGAAAAAATCAACAATACCTATTTCCAAAGTAAAATTGTCTGATCTTTCTATTTCTGCAGTTAGAATTTCAAAAAATGCGTATTTGAAAAGATACATTTTTTTATTTAACAAAAAACACGAATTGTCGAATGAAAAAAAATTTTAATATGTAATTTTAGGAACGAAATCGTCCGTAGATTTTTTTTTATTTGTGCATTAAAAGTGTCCATGCACTCTAGACTTGGTTTTTTCCAATTAAACATAGCGGCAACCCATATGGCGGCTTAAATTCAATTTTTTTTTATATACGGTACGTTTTCCTGCAATAACAATTTTTGTTCAATTTTAATAAAAATAAGTGCAAGATGGTTTTTTGAGTCGCTGATTGTGAATCTGCTATCACGTTTTAAAAATTCAAGATGGCGGATCCAATATGGCTGCCAGAAATTTCAAAAAATTGTTCAATTTTTATGTAAATTCGTATAGGTCGGATTTTTTGGGTCTCTGATTACGAATCTGCCATGAGATTTTTAAAATTCAAGATGGCAAATCTAATATGTCTGCCAAAAATTTCGGAAATATTTCAATTTTCATTAAAAAATTTTATGGAGGGGTTTTTTGGATTGCTGATTACGAATCTGTTGCCATATTTTCAAAATTCAAGATGGTGGATATAATATAGCTGTCGAAAATTTCGAAAAATTGTTCAAATTTTTTGAAAATATGAATTGGGAGGTTATAGGTCTTATATGTTGTTGCCTGGATTTCGCCACGAGGAGTTGAACGCAATAAACAAAGCCTCTTCTTTTTTTTTAAACTTTTTCAAATTAAAATTTTTGTTATAAGAAAAACTTTTATAATCAATAATCCAAATACTTAGTATAAGATTCTAACTTAATGATTCACATTTTCGAAATTCAAGTTGGTAGATCCAATATGGCTGCCAATAATTTCAAAAAATTGTTCAATTTTAATGAAATTATGAATGGGGAGGTTATGAATCGCGTTTCTTAGACGACATATATTATATGTCGTTGCCCGGCTTTTACAGCGAGGAGGTAAACGCAATAAAGAAGGACTCTTCTTTTTGTTTTAATTTTTTAAAATTTTTTTAATTTTTATTAATTTTTTTATTATGAAACCTTTTATAATCAATAATCCAAAAGCTTAGTATTATATTCTACCTTATTTATGTTAAATTGAAAAGCCTCTTTTTTATTGATAGGCGATAAAATAAATGTTTTAGCTGCTTAGGAATGTTGTTTTTTTTAAATTGAATATCTTCATGATAATTAAACAATTTTTTGAAATTTTTGGCAGCTATATTGTATCCACCATCTTGAATTTGGTAAATCTGATGGCAGATTCGTAATCAGCGACCCTAAAAACCCACCTATACGAATTTACATAAAAATTGAACAATTTTTTGAAATTTTAGGCAGCTATATTGGATCCGCCATTTTGAATTTTGAAAACGTGATAGCAGATTCACAATCAGTGACCCAAAAAACCATCTTGCACTTATTTTTATTAAAATTGAACAAAAATTATTTTTGCAGGAAAAAGTACCGTAAAATTTAAAAAAATTGAATTTAAGCCGCTATATGGGATGCCGCCATGTTTAATTTGAAAAAAACCAACCACTACATTTTGAAGGCTAGAGTGCATGGACATTCTTAATGCACAAATAGAAAAAATCTACGACCGATTTCATAGTTAATAGAGCCGTTGAAAAGAATCTTCAAAAGGTGTCCAATCAGAACTTAATGGATTAAGTTTTGCCCAACACCTCAGGATTTCCCTCGACACGCAGAAAATTCCATAGAAAATCAGCTTTTCGGGTTTAAAATTGAACTTGTTATTGCACAGCAGCGTTTTTTTAGGCACGGAAATTTCTATAGAAAATCAGATTTTTCGGGTATGAAGGTACCCTTGGCATTGAAACCATCCGGAAAAATGAAATCAATACACAGGATAATTCCGTATACAGGCAATCGGCTTTTCTAGGAAATTTTACTTGTGTAGGTGTAAACCCTTTAGTGCTTGAAAAACTAATGTCAGGTTGGTATTAAATGTAATAATAATTTTCTGGGAAATTTTCCGCGTCTAGGGGAAACCCCTGAGGGGCTGGGGAAAAAATGTGAGGTTCGTATTCTGCGTACCAAAATACATTAAGATATTATTCAAGATCTGTTTTAGGCGATTTTAATACCAAGGGTAATTTCATACCCAACAAATCTGATTTATAGAAAGTTGCTTAGTTTCTAGGATAGAAAACTGACTTAATAGGGGAAAACTAATGTATTTTTCGTAGTGATCTCACTAAGATACACGCTTCAATTTTTTTTTAAATTCCGCATGATTTAGCCACTTTTCATACGCTTGGGTCGGTTCCGCAAATTCGTTTTTCGAAGCTGCAGAGCAAAGAGGGAAAAAGCTGATTTGCCATCGGAGGCATAATTTAACATTTATTGACGTTTAACCTCTTATTAAAATTATGTTGGGACTGCAATACGAATAGTATTCACCGTCCTAAAATACAAATAGATACCATAATCTGACCTCTTGCTCAAGGCACATTTTTTTGGGCCTGTGTAAAGTATTGAAACAGAAAATGAATTTGATTTCAGCATTTTTTTAAAATTATTTTATGTAAATATAAGGCATAATAAAGTTTATTCTATAAAGTTCAAATCACTCTCGTCAGAGTACTAAAAATTTTGAAGCTTTGAAAGAGATCACGTCAAATAAATAAAAAATACATCTACACGAAACTATGTTTAATGTATGACACAACATATTGTTGGTGCTGCAACATTATCTCTGTCGAAGCTTCATTTACTAACCTTTAATTGAAAAGTAAATAATCTCTAAAAATCGGTTAAGAAAGGCCTCCGAAAATTGTTGAACTGAAAATTCCAGGCCCTCATCTTGTTTGGCTTTTTATTTTAAGCTAATATTTCTACTATAAGAAAATTTGTGTACATAAGCATATCTTCTTGCAGAATTAGGTTCAACAGCCATACACAGTTTTGAGCCTCTGCCATCTGATGCACCTACTACTGTTTCTTTTTACGCAGATGAATATGGTAATCTTATACATTATTTCGCTGGAGGCATGAATAATGTAGCAGCAGATGAAGAATATATTGTTGGAATCTTTATCAACGAAAATGTGCATCCAATCTATGATAGTGAAAGACGTCAGATTTTGGTGAGAATACGTGACAACCAAAATGTTGTCATGACAGAAGAATTACATGAACATTATGATCATTACTTTGTACGCTTCCGGGAGCGCACGCCCCCACGGCCACGCATACGAGTAAAGATACCGAAATCATCTCGGTCGTCAGCGTCGTCACGACGCCCCATGACGCCAGGACCGCCTATATTGCGAAATTCCACGCCCACTCCGTCACAGCCGTCAGTGTCTTCGCGACCTCCCATGTCGCTACGGCCGCCCATATCGTCGCGAAATACCACGCCCACACATACGCTCACGCCCATGCATACGCGCATGTCCCCACATCGATCCTTATCATCACGGACTCCTGCTCCCCCGCAGGCATTCGCACCTTCACGACCACGCTCACGCATCCGCGTACGCATGCGCCTGTATAATTCTCCACCAAATCCGAGACCCAGTCAGATACAGAGACCCAATCAAACCTAGAAAATATTCAAAAAATGTTCAAAAGTACAGTAAAACTCTTCTATAGCGCTGTTTTTGGGGCTGACGGTGGGTGGAAAATAACTCATTATAGCCCAATCCGCTTCTGTTTGTTCATCCTTAAATGGTCGCCTGAGTAAGAACCGCAAATCTCGCGCACCCCGCGCCCCATCTGTTGCACCTACCTGCGGCGCGGCGTCAATTCTCGGAAGGGCTATAAAAGGGAGCTATATTGAAGGGTTTCACTGTATATTGATAAATAAATCTAATTATATAATGAGTATAAAACAAAGTAAAATTAATTAGATAATTATAAATGTATCTATTATTTCAAAAGTAAATCAAGTTACGCTTGTTCCTATAGTTTCTATGCAAAACGGAACCAGTCTTAGGAATGAAATATCTTATATAAATGTCTGTGCACCTTTTTTTAAAGTGAAATAAAAATTAAGAAAAAGCACACTTCAGTTTGAAGGCTCAGAACATTATCTGTATGAAATAGCGATGCGGTGCAGTCTCACAAAGCGCCTTCTTCACTAAACGCCTTTTCACCAAGTGCCTCTCCCTTCCATTGCGTTCAAATTCCATAAGCATATTGAGCCTGGCATTAAATGCACGTGCACGAAACTACAGTCTACAATATAAATTATTTTGGGGCTTACTAAAGTACTTCATCCTAAAGAACGGGCGCTTTGTGCGAATTGCGAAAATGATTTTTACTTTTTAAATTTCTACATTTACATTCACTGAGAACAAAAATTTTTTGTTTTTAACTAAAAGGTTAACTTATTCATAATTAACTATTGTTTCTAACATTTTATTATAAGTGCCTAAAAAAATTTGTAACAATAAAATTATATAAATTCAGACAAAAATATGGATTTTATGCATCAAAGAATGTATTTACTGCCTTGAAAAAATAATACCTTTACCTATGAACGACACAAGCTTCAAATTTCGAATTCTCGCCGTACTGATTCACGAAGAATTTTTCTAAACGTCTAGAATAAGTTCCCCTATGCCTCTTGTATTCGCTAAAAAGTAAGGCAAATAATACTTTAAACAGTGTAGAACAGTGCAAATGCGATGACGTAACACGTTAGCTTACCAGACATCTCATTAAGCGTTCAACATACATTGCGAAATAAAAGTCACTTTAGCTCCTCTAATTTTTTTATACCGTAATAATACTGATTTATGAACTAATATCTTTAAAATTAAGCTTTGCTCCCTGAACGAAATACCAACTGCGAAAAATAAAAAATGGACGCAATTCTCTTATCAACTTTTCTTGGAAAAAGTAATTCGTATTAAAATAAACAAATTTTGAGTAGGGGGGTCCACAAAATCTTTCAAATTTTCACTTTGGGGCCAGAGGGGATTCAACGAGTTTTCTATGTCAGTTTCCTCATTCTAATTATTTTATAAAACTATGCTAATTGAACCTGTTTTAGCTGTTGAAATTACATTAACAATTTAAATTTGTTTATTAATTGATTGTAGTCGCATCAACTGCCATTTTTCGAGATTCAGCGAAATATTTAGAAATTTTAAAATCACTGGGAATCGAACCCCAGAATTCCGGATTGCCGGTCATGTGTTCGCACATAAGCTATTAGAGAGATCGAAAAAAGAATCTTTTTTCAGTAATATATGCTACCTCAAGCCAGGTGTTAAAATTATGATACTAGCAATCTAAAGGAATCTGTATTATCATCAGAGCTAGTTACTATTGATCATTGTAGATGTCATTGCACAATCTGCAAAAATATAAATTAAAGCTATCGATCAAGTTAACTCTTAAAATAACAGAACATACTTAAAGTCATTTTTGACTAGATAGATAATAAGTTTTTTTAAATGTTTAAATAAAATTTTTCTGCAAACAGATCTTCACACTTTGCTATCATAAATGACACACCAAAAATTAAGTTACGTAATTTCTGTTGATTGATAGTTTTGATTAATATTTTAGCACATTATGGAATGACATCTATACTCATCGATAGTAACTTTTTATGATGGTAATAGAGATTCCTTTAAATTACTCGTATCATAAATGTAACACCTGGCTTTAGGTAGCAGGCATTTAAGAAAAATTGGTTCTTTTGATCTCTTTAATAGCCCAACGGAAAAGCATCCGACAGGCAATCGGAAGTTATGTGGTTTGATTTCCAGTGGAGCGAAGTTAGAAGATATTTTTTCAGAAAAATATAATTGAAAATGTTTAAAATTTATTTTCTATGTAGTTAAAAATAACATTACGTATTTTCTTTTATTTGAAAAGTTAACTTGATCGATAGTTTTAAGTTATATTTTTACAGATTGTGGAATAACATATACAATAATTTAGAGTAACTAGCTCTGATGATAATGCAGATTTCTTTTAATCCTTTAGACATTATTAAAATCGCTTGCAATCTTCAAACTCAATACAAATTTGGTATAATCTATTAAAATTTGTAAAAATCTCTAAAAAAAACTCGTTTAAAATCCCTAAAATCCCGTGTATACTTCGAAATCTGTTGAAATCTCTTATAATCCATTGAAATGCGTAAAATCATCGAAATCTCTTCAAATCTTTGTAAATCCATATAAAATCCATAAAATCCTTTGAAATCCCTGAATTTTTTGTCATTCTTTAAAATGAATTCAAATCTTAGAAATCGCATTTATGATGCCCTGATATCCTCCGAAATTCATGTGAATCTAAGTTCCTGATTTCTTTAAATCCGTAAAAACGCTTAAAGTCCCTTAAATATTCTAAACTCCTTTAAAAAATTAAGATTTTCTTCGAAATTGTACTGGGTAATTTCTACTAAAAGTTGGGGAAGTTTTTGTAATATAAGAAAATAGTTTGTGTTAATTAAAAATAATTTAAAATTATTGAAAATCTTTTAAATATTTTAAAATCCTTTTATATCTGTGTTACAGTAACGAATATTAAACATATTTTTCATATGTTCAGTCGGAACATAGAAATATTTCAAGAAGGAGAGGGGAGAAATTTCTAACCTAAATAAATTATTTAATAAATAAATAGCAAACATAGCTCAATATACCTTTAAAGTCGGTTAATTCAGTTTCTTTGGTATTTTTTCATTATATTTTAAACTCTATTCTAATGCAAAGAAATATTTCAATTAAATTCGTTTGGCACCACTAATTGGGATTGCTTCTTCACGTAACAAATTAACTTTTATATCATTTAAAAAAATTAGTATTGAAAATAATAATTAATTATTATTCTTATATAAGTATTTAAAAATATATATACTATTACTTCAAAAAATTGAGAAAAAAAATTAACTTTTGTGATCGACAAATAATAATGAATAATCAAATGGATCCGTCTCGCGTTAGTACGTATCCCGCTCCGCCCCAAGCTTGGAGCGAATCAGCACAAAAGCACTCGTTTTTAATTAATATTTTCATTCGTAGTTAATGGTTTTAGCAGATTTAAATATTAACAAGATTAAAAGATGCAAGTTCGCAGTATATGGATAACTGTTTATATTGTATATTATTTTCATAATACAATTTAATAAATTATGGGAATACTTATAAAATAAGACCTACACAAAAATGTTTTTAAGCCGAGTGAGTTATAAATTAGCTTAATTAATTATTATTTTCCTTATGAAATGGGCCAAAGGGTAGAAAGTATGAGTTTTTAAGTTCTAGCAACATTTGTTGTATAAACTGATGTTTACAATCTCTACGTTTCGACAATAAAAAATTATATATTTGGGGTTTTATGAAGAAAAATTTCTTCTTCAGCACCTTAAATTAACCCTGTGAAATTATTTTTAAGGTTCAACAAAAGAATTGAAATTTTGAGTTATATCAAAAACGGTAAAAGATACGTGGAGAAACAGAAGATTTTTTAGTACAAATAATGAATCTTCAACAACAAATTTAAGACAGTAGTTCGACCCAGAGATTAGATTTTTTAAGCAAAAGGACAAATTTTCAACATATAAAGATTTTTCAGTCAATAAGAAAAGAAAATTAATTGTAGTTTCAAGTCAAAAGACAAATTGTTTTGTAAAACAGTTGCATTTCAAACCCGAAACTCTTAACTTACCACCAAAAGAGTTAATCGTTAATCAAACAGTTGCAGTTTTCACCAGCAAAAGAAGAAATTTTGACCAGAAAAATTAGTTTTCGAACAATAAAAAAATGTAAAATTGACATTTTTCAGGTTAAAAATTGTATTAGGATAAAAAATTAAAAACCCGAAACAAATTTTTAACAATGTAGTTAAATTTTCAATTAAAGATTTGAAACTTGAAACAAAAAAAATAATTTATTACGAAGTGTTTCAACTTTAACCCAAGTAGTTGAATTTGCATTGTAAAAAAAATCAATTTTTAGCCAAAAATGTAATAGTTAAGTTTGCAACTAAAAAAATTAATTTCAAACTAAGAATGTAATATTGTATATTCCAAAAACAAAGAATGACTCTTTAATTAACTTTAACTCTGACGAAGTTTTCATTACTTCGTGTATGCATACTTTTTGTAAAAGCACAATTTACTTTAGTAAATAAGTTACCGAATAGTTACTTTGTTCATGAAAAAATCTTCAGATTATTAAGAAGGTTGTGTTTAAAAAACCGGTGCGGGTAAACAAATTTTTGGTGACAATAAAGGTTAGCAAAGGTTATTTCTGTGACCAGTCCCAGAGATGCTTTCCAGCCCCACCACGCGTTGTTGGAAAGGGGTAAAAGGGTCTGATCAAAATTATTTCTGTGACCAGTGACAGGAGTGGCTTGCCGAATTTACAACCATAAGGTTTGTAACCTAAAAATTAGAATATTTTAGGAAACACTCGATTTTCAAATTGGAAAAGGTGCACTTTTAACAGATATCATATTCAGCCAAGTTGATTGGTTTTTAAGAAGATAGTTGAATTTTGAAGGAATCAATTTTTGGTTATATTTTTCACAAAATATATCGATTTTTTTTACCAAAGAGTTGAATTTTAAACAAAAAATGTTAATTTTCAACTAAAACAATGTACAGGTTAAAGTTTCACTAAAAAATGGAATAATTAAATTTCTACATAAAAACTCTAAGAAATAAAAACAACTGAATAAAAAAATGACTTTTACTTAAATTGTTAAATTTATAAAAGATGAATTTTCGAGTAAGAAGATTAATGTTCTATCAAAAAAGACGAATTTTTAACTGCAGGGACCTCTATAAAATGATCGGAACTGAAGCCTAGTGCCCCCTGGCAGATATAAGTTCAAACTCATACCCGAAAATCGGTAGGATTCTGTTGGTAATTTTTCAACCTGTTAGAGACAGAAATTTAGCTACAACAGAGATAGAAAATATTTAACTATTTTAATTGCACCCTAGCGTCTGATTTTAGTTCCCGTTACTCGACTTATCAGGTCAGCGGGTGTGGGGGGGGGGGGGCTTCGACCTAATGAGGCATAAAATTCCAAAAACCCAATGTTATACTTCTGCAACTAGCAAATTAAATATATTAAATTCAAAATCTATGTTTATTTGCGATTCCAACGATATGTAACTTTCAATCAAAATATTAAAATTAGACTAACATATGGCATATTGTAGTTCATGTTTTGGCCCTGGCTAGCTAGAATTATGGAATTTTCGTTAGAATAGTTGAAAATGCAACAGTTTATTTGGCCTGTTTATTATTTCATATAAAAACTGGCCTGTTATTTATTCGCCTGTTGAAAATTCAATAGAATATATGCATTTTTATCCAATTGCCAAGAAGAATATTAATATGCATAAAAACATATATTTTCAACCAAAAATGGAATAGTGGAATTTTCAGATTAAAAATTAGTTTTCAACAAAATAATTCATTTTTGAACCAAAGTAAATGGAAGAGTCGAATTTTCATATTAAGAATTAGTTTTCAACAAAATAATTCTTTTCTGAACCAAAGTAAATGGATTAGTGGAATTTTCAGATTAAAAATTAGTTTTAAACAAAATAGTCCTTTTTTGACGCAAAGTAAATGGAATAGTGGAATTTTTTAAATTAAAAATTTAGTTTGCAACATAATAATTAATTTATGAACCAAAGTAAATGGAATAGTGCAATTTTCAGAATAAAAAATAGTTTTTAACAAAATAATTCATTTTTCAACCAAAGTAAATCGATTAGTGAAATTTTCAGATAAAACAATTAGTTTTCAAGAAAATAATTCATTTTTGAACCAAAGTAAATGGAATAGGAGAATTCTCAGATTAAAAATTAGTTTTCAACAAAGTAATTTGTTTATGAACCAAAGTAAGTGGATTACTGAAATTTTCAGATTAAAAAGTTTATCATTTTTAGTCATTTTTAAACCAAAGTAAATCGATTAATGAAATTTTCAGATAAAACAATTAGTTTTCAACTAAATAGTCCTTTTTTGACGCAAAGTAAATGGAATAGTGGAATTTTTTAGATTAAAAATTTAGTTTGCAACATAATAATTAATTTATGAACCAAAGTAAATGGAATAGTGCAATTTTCAGAATAAAAAATAGTTTTTAACAAAATAATTCATTTTTCAACCAAAGTAAATCGATTAGTGAAATTTTCAGATAAAATAATTAGTTTTCAAGAAAATAATTCATTTTTGAACCTGTTTCTGATTTATCAATGTGAATTCACTAAGCGAGGGTCGGCTAGGCGAGGGTCAGAAATTAAATAATTTAGACCTCTATCTCACTGATATTAGTATTTATTTTATGAAAAAGAAAACACATTTGTTCGTGGACTGTATAAAATAATTAGCGTGACAAATGGTAATGGTTAAGTATTAACGCGTGACAAGACATTCGAAAAAGTTCGGTGCATTCTGCGACGGTTCGGTTATATCTCACTACTCATTTTTTGACAACGCTTGACGCTCCCGTCGAAGTACAAGTCTTGGGAGCTTCCACCAATTAGAAATGATGGAATTGGTTGGTGGGGTTAATTGGCAACACCTTCTAGAAATCGC
>JAAAKG020041093.1:0-43516 GCA_010014905.2 Druon quercuslanigerum
AACATCAACAGTTTGTTAACTACTATTCCAATTGATCTGAAACTTTTCAGAAAACTTCCTTGAACCTTTCTGAACAAATTTCTCGCTGACACTTTTCGCTTGCTCAAAATTCGCTCGACTCCCGAAATGCTAGAAGTTGTTTGTGCACGAATTATGCACCGTATTCGAAAAAAAATTATTAACAATTTTTTAAATAAACATTTTGATGTTTTGCTTACGCTATCGGTCGCAGAATATGACAATTCATATTTGTGATAAGTTTTATTACAAAATATTTAAAACTTTCCATTTCAATGCGAGTTGAAGTGAAAAAAATCAAAATATTTTAATCAGAGAAAAAAACAGTTTTTCGTAAATAATTCGAAAAATAAAAAAGCTACAACTTTTTTTATGAGAAGAAAAAGATGCGAAATTAAATTTTCACTCAGGATATATATTTTTAAAATTAAAATTCAAGACTTCATGTTCAGAAGCTTAGGGGCCTCCCCACTCCAGCAAAATAATTCTATATCTCCTTTTTGCATCCGGTGCCTCAATTGCTAAAATCGCCGCCGCGGGTCAAAAGTCTGTAAGCGCAAAAATTCCATTCACATGAGAATAAATGGACATTTAAGGCTAATCTAAAATGAACTCGAGCTTGACCGTTTATATATTTTTTTATCTCACGCTTCCAATAATGCACACCGAACAACGAAACTTACACTTTTTTCTGTTAGACTAAAGAGCATTCAAATCCTAATATTACTAACGGAGTACACCTTTTAGTTTGTCAGAAATCCAAGTGTGCCATATTCGAGCCATATTCTACACGTGGGTTTCACTATAATAAGGCAATTCAGAATGAAAATAATCCTTCATACATTGCTATAACTATATTTTAATAACGTTTTGCTGCGCATGTATACAAATTTTGACCAAGATGTTGAGACTGATTAAGGAATTAAATGCTAATTAAATAAGATAAAATTAAAATTAAAAATAAAATAATCATAACTTTTTAAAAAAACCTTTTTCTTCTTTAAAAAAATTATATTTTTCTTTCTGATTATGGCATAATTTTGCGTCCTCTTTAAAAATTCCTTGAAATTCATAAATATATTCAAAAACAATTTATTAAAAATTCCACCGTTTTTTTCTTTTAATTTTTTCTCGATACACCTGTTGTAAAAAGTATATTTTACAATATTCTGACTTGCGCCTGCGCCTTGAAGAGAAGGGAGAATTTTTGTCTGAAAACGAAAATTCTCGTTTTTTGCGAGAATGGCACCAGATATTTTTCGAAGCTGCAGGTAATTTTCCATTTCTAACCTAGAGACCATCGCCAGTCCACTTTTTATTTAGGACTATCACTAGTCTGAATAATGTAATGATCGTCGAATTATTAAATCGGGAGATACTTTAGTACAATTTATTTATTTAGTTTGTCGGCTTTGGAATTGAAAAATCTTTAAATATATTTGAATGATAACTTTTAGTCCTATTTCTTATTCCACGCCCCCTATGAAAAAAACTTATTTTACTCGTTAATTGATACCAGAATTTTCACATGAAATAGTTTTTATTTATTGCAACCTAGTGGCCCACAGGCAAGAATACACAAAACCTGTACAGAAAAAAGTTTAGCTAAAAAATGTTGCTTTCAGAAATATTCACAAAATGGCTGGTCGTATGTAAGCGTACGTTCAATTCTTTACTTCGAAAAAACGTGAAAAATCACCTTTTTAAAAATATACAATTTAAGTGAAACAATCAAGCAAAAACTTTCTAACTTTAAGAAAATATGCCTAAGTTTTTTTCATCAGAATTTCTACATCCTTAGCCGATAGGATATCATCTAAAGTGGGTGATTGTACGGTACAAGAACGGTACTATCAAGTACATTTAGCGCAGAGCATCTTTTTGTAACTAAATTGGAAACAAGTTTCTTAAAAAGATGTTTAGTTTTTTCTTGTAACAAATTAAATAATGCCGTTAATTTTCATTCAATGAAACTCAAGTTACAAGTAAATTTTTACGAATTCTTCAAATACGAGTATTTTCTAATAGAAGGCGAGGACAGCCTCCCCTTTTCTGCCTCCACAGACTGCTTGGATCTTTCTTCGAGAATTCATTACGATCATCATTTAATAAAATAAGAATGTATTACCTCATACATTTTATGAAAAATAGTTCAATTCGTATTCTATACTTGATCTAAATTTGAGCTATACTGATTAAAAATTTTAACAATGATAATTTTTTTTCAAAGAAAATTACCCCCCCCCCCCCTACCACATCTTTGAAGTAATATAAATGTTTGTTTTGGCAACTTCTGGAAAAATTAGCACATGTCAAATGAATTTAACCTTGATTCCACAAAGGGAAAATTAAAAAAAAATGTGCAACTTTTGTATAGTAAAATCAACTACTTTTCTTGATATCCTATCGGCCAAATATTTAGAAATTCCGTCGAAAAAAAATAAAATTTTTAATAATAAATGACTTCTTGGAAAACTAATAATTATTTTATGCAGAATTTTGTCACACTTTTTAAAAGTAGCAAGGAGCATATTTTCTGAAAGTTTAAAACTTGTTTATTAATTATTGCAAAGGTTATATGAAAATATGAAATATTTAACCTTTCAATAATCGCGGCTTTTATGGAGTCACACTAATACTCGCGCTGCTGCAAACGGTCGTGGAACGTTTTTTTTTTTCTATTCCGAGGCTTCTATTTCAAAAACTATAAAAGCTACAAAAATGTTTTTTTTTTTATTAGATTCAAAGATAAATTTCCATTCGAAAACCATAAATATAAACACAAAATATTTACTTATACTCATAAAAAATACGGGTATGTGATACAAATAATGTGCGACTGGATTTAATTTTATTAGAATGAATTGGATAGGATTGGATTAGATTAGACACTTCGAATGTATACTAGGCCCTGAGTGGCACTTTGCCTTGTGTGAATTACAGTACTCGACCAAAAAAGTGCCACTTAGGGTCCTTGCATCACAAAGAACTAATTTGAGGGTGAAAAATACAGAACCGATAATAAAAAATCATACTTGCATTGCAATACCGCGCTCAAGAAAGTTGCCGCAAGCCCAAACACTACTGGATTGCGCCACGGTAAAAGTCCGCCAGAATGCATTTTCCACTTTGGCGTTCAATTGCTCATTTTTTGGATGACTGAAAAAAGCGACGGTAGGACTGTCGTGCGTCTTGTGGCTTCACTTGAAAATACAGAGGGCGCGTTGCCCTTCCATTCGAAATTCCATTCGAAATAAAGAGATGCTGTTGGACTATGAAAAAGTGCGGTCCTTTTTCTGCATACACGAGTAATTTCGCAGATCTTTTTGAAACCTATAGTTTTTAACTGAATTCTGTTTCTGTTTTTCAGATATCAATTAACGCAAGATTTTTTATTGGGCTCCTGGACTATCTATCTCTCTTCCTTTACCAGTGGAACATTCCGCTATGATAGCGTTAATGCTATACTTGACCGGTTAGTTTTATGGGAAATTTCGTAATACTAGTCATTGCCTTAAGAGGTGATAATTCACTGTATCTGAAAATCTAACTAGTAGTGTGCGTGTCTCCCTAAATTCGTGTCAAGTAATCGCTTCCCGCTTCAATGTAAACAACGCAACGTTTTGAACGTGGAGTCAAGGTTAAGTAATAAGGGAAATTAATTCATAGTTGTTGATGGCTATAAATATCGTTTGTATAAAGTATACAAACACAATACTCAACGTTGGCTTTGTTATAAAAAATCTTGATTTTTTTTTAATTAGACGCGAATAAAGTAATTATTGACAAAAATACGGATCACAATTATCTGACGGACAGGAAAAAAGTTCATATTCAACAGAGAATGAGTATAACGTAGTAAAAATAAAAGCAGTAGAGAATATTTCTTTAAGACTATCTACAATTTTATTTAGCAAGTTATTTTTAGTATTTTATAAAATGTTAGTTGAAGCTTGAAGTGAAATAAATAGCTTAAGCAAAGGGAAATACGTATAATTTGTGTATATAATAAATATAGACTGTTTAAAAAACTGTCAAATTTGCACTATGCATTTTTTGAAAAAAAAACGTTTACAACCAACGAAAGTATCATTTGAATTTTTCTTTCTCATAGAAGGAACGTTTATAATAACGTAAATTTTCAAATCTACTTCACGCATGTGTGTGTTTTTTCTGTATATCATATTTCGAACAGTAATAGATTATAATAATGAAATTCGAACCAATTGCAGTAAAACTCTTCTATAGCGCCGATTTTGGTACGGACGGTGGGTGGGAACTAACTCATTATTGCTCTCTCCGCTTTTCTTTGTCACGTCTGAGTGCTCGCCTGAATGACAACCGCAGACCCCGCGCACCCCGCGCAGCTCCTGTTACACCTATAGCTGCAGCGCGGCGTCAATTCTCGGTACGGCGATAGAAGGAAGGGCTGTTGAAGGGTTTCACTGTATTGCAGCTTTAATTGATGTTCAGAGTTGGTAAGATTTTGAGCTAGAGGTGTTTTTTTACGCTATAAAACTTGAAAAAAAATGATTTATTTTCTTTATATGGTAAGCACTTTTTTGATATTGAAAAATATTGATCTAAAAGATTGTCGATCAACAGGGATTTATAAAATAAAAAAAACTTACCTGTTTTATATAAGGATTTTTTTTTAAATTTCTGAAATATGGTACTATTGTAATTTAAAATTTTTTTCCTTTCTAACCATTATATGATAGGAACTTGATGAAATAAGTGAATGTTACGATAAAGTTATGTATTCCAATAAGAAGTGTTTTAGGTGGCCCTGATAGTTTAAGTTTGAGGCGCCCCATTGAGGATCAACGCAACTTGCAGGCCATCTCCGAAACTGTTCTTCTATCGGGCGAGTTTTCGTTTACAATAGACATCTGTATCCGATTTTTTGTTAAACGAAGAGGCAAAGGAGTGTGGCTTGCGTCTCTTCGAGCTACCGGGTGGAAGGTGTGTGCCTCGTCACCCAGGTTGCGGTGCTTCTGGTGTGGTTTCGCATCCGAGCGCCAACGAGAAAAGGAAAACTTTGCTTCAAGATGCCGCGCAAAAGAGCTAGAAAAGATGCTGAGCAATCAAATATATCCACTTCTAGACAATTCTATCCCTTGATGGATAAAGACCAGGGTGAGAGTGTTGATTCAACACCTGACAACGAAGACGAACCAACTATTGAGGTTTTGGAAGCTAAAAAAGTTAAAGTGCGACCTATTGTCATAAATAGCGCCCTCAATGATTACACTAAATGTGTCAAAGTGATCAGTGATGGTACTGTTACCAAGAGGACAAGGTGCAACTACTGACTGACTGTACACGCAGCTGCTATTGAGGATTATACCCGAATTAAGGAATCTCTGGATGGTATTAATAGCATGCACTACTTCACATATCAAGCAGAAGAAAAACTGTATGGAATGCCAGAACTGCAGACACAAGAGAACCAGCACCTGATATGACAAAAAGGAACTTTCCTCTACTGAAACGAGCTGAGGCTACCGTACAGCAGGAGACATCAAAAGAGAGAAAAATCTGGCCGTTGCCAAGAACTCAAACTGACACAACGCATCGTCGCTAGAAGTCATCCATAGGAGAATTTCAAGACTTATCGACAGAATTGAAGAAACTCAACGAAATGTGCGAAATAGATAAGATGTAACTAGATCTAGCATTAATGGCGTTGATCTTTCATACAGGAATGCCAATGATATTATGCAACATCGCACTGAACTTCTTGAATTGATTTTAAAAAATAATATCCATATTATGCTTGTCAATGAGAAAAATCTTAACACTACTCTAAAAACGAAATTTGTGGGTTTTAATGTCGTTAGCCGCTATAGAAGTGATAATACAAAAAGAGAAGGTATTCTAATCTTAGTTAAAAATACGCTTAAATGCTCAGAAGTACCTTTAAACACTAAGTCTATTGAGGCTGTAGGGATTAGATTACAAGATGGTAGTGGTAGCATCTACCTGGAAGTGCAATAGTAAAAATACAAATGGAAAAATACTATATGAGTTTGCGCTGAAAAATATGCTCAACATTTTAGCGCCGGATAGGTATATGCTCATCCCTGTTTAAAATGGTAACGCAAGTATTATAGAAATTGGCCCCAATAAAAAACATTGTATGTGATTTTAGAGGAGAGTTAATTAATGCGCTGTCTTCTGACCACATGGTTGTTAATATTATGCTTCAGGGCATTTCGAATATCGAGATTGAAACGCGGAAATTTAGAAATTATAAATTTGCCGATTGGGGCTCATTTCGAAATGACTTCAACAAAAATTATAATTTAGATACCAAATTAAAAGCTAGCACCGATGCAGATGCCTATATTTCGACAGCTTTCTCAAAGGTATTACTAATTCATTAAATCATGCTGTGCCACTGTCGGCGTAAATATTCGACTTTATGAGATTTCCTAAAGAATACCATTTCAAGGTCATTTGCGCAAAGTATAAAATATTTCAATGGCATTATTGATATACATTTGTACGAAGGCCGTCTGTAAAGGGATAAGGGTAAATAAAGGCAAAGGTGTCAAGGGTTAAAATTGGTGGTTTGAAGTGAAAATTTGGAGTATTCGAAGTTTTTGAGGTTAAAAGTAGGAAAATAGTTGCTGGGAAAAAGGGGCAAGAGGTAGGCGATTAAGGCGGGAAACGTCATAGAGCTTTGGGTAAAGTAGGATGCCAACGACGCGAAGTCCACAAACAGGCGCCAGAGGACAACGAGGACGATAGCACAGAACAGTAAGTAGTAATGCCAACAAGAGCTGACGTTGCTGAAAGCTTGTGAAGTGGGGGAAAGGGAGACGTTGATCGCAATCACAGCAGCGATGAGGAAAAATCCGAGAAGCCGGCAAGGGAAGGGATGTTAACGAGTAAAGACGACAGTAGAGGAAAGAGTCAGGTGACGTGTCGGAAGTTCGAAGTGCGATCTTTGGTTTGGAGAAGGTGTTTTTTTTTCGAGAAGGTGCTGATGATAAGATTTGAAGTGTTCTGCTGACTTAATTTTGAAGGAAGGAAGACTTCTCTACCCTAGGCTTGTCTTGGAAATTTTTCTCACAAAGTTCAGGTGGGTGTTTCGCTGTTGTGCCGGCCGCTTGCGGCCTGCGTGTTTTTTGGAGAATGGGGTCTGTTGACGGGGACATTGCTAACGGTGAAATCAATCACAATGTGTTGAACTTGGGCATAGAAGGCAGTCAAGCTGAATTTAACTCCTCTCAGACTGGAATCCCTAATCTTCATAACCTCAATACCATAATTGATGAAAGCATGGAAACGAATCATACTTCTTTCCTAAACCAGGAGACCTTTAACCAGGCTCTAAAAGAAATCGAGGGATCTCTCAATCCTTATCCCGATAATCAGAATCCTTCTTTCACTGATGTTAAAACGAGTTTTGGTATAAAAAGGAAGGGCCATGAAATTAAAGAAAGCAGCAACTCCCTCATCACCAAGGTCAGACACACCGAGTCTAACTCAACCCCAAACTCCTTTCGGTCGCCCGGACTCAAAAATAGGTATTCCCGCTCCAATAGAGGCCCCTACTCTATAGAAGTTGATTCCGAGGAAGAAAATCCTATGAACCCTTATAACGTAGGACAAATTTTACACAAATCCTTTAATAATGTCGTGACAGATATTAAAAAGAAAGGGAAAAGTAGGTTTACCGTCTTATGCAACTCAGGTGAAGGTGCCAACCGCATAGTTGATAACCTACACAATATATGCTCCAGGTTTAGCACATTAATTCCCAACTACATGGTCTCTCGTATAGGAGTCATTAAGGGAATTCCTACAGATCTGACAATGGGTGAGCTGAAAGCTAACGCTATCTCTCCAATTTCCATTCTAGACACCTCCAGATTATCGAAGAAGGACGAAAAAGGTAACCTGGTTCCTTTAAAAACCATCTTGGTCACTTTTTATGGACAACTTCTTCCCCAGGATATCAGACTGTATTACACCCTTTAAAAGGTCTCTCCTTACATCCTCTTTCCAAAACTCTGCTACGGCTGTGCTAGACATGGCCACGTGAAAGTCCAGTGCAAAAACCCTAGATGCCTATTCTAGGAGGAAAAACCCCATGAAGACCCAAACTGCCCTAATAGAAGTTCATCTCCCCTCTGCATTAACTGTAAAGACTCACATTGGGCTGTTGACAAACAATGTCCTTTATTCGTCGATGAGAAGGAAATTCGCAGAATTTCTGCACTACATGATATTAGTATCAAAAAAGCAGACTTTCTTTACAAAAGAGAATAAGCGTCCTAATCTAAAAATCTTTTCAACTGAAAACCACCCTCTGTTCCAACTACTCAACCACTTAGATCAGCCTACACAAGAAAAGCACAAACTCAATCTTCGCCAAGTTGGGAAAGTCAAAATAGCGGTGGTTTGTGTATATAGAAGAAGAGGGAAAGAGGAAGGGTGAAGGGTAATAAGGAGGTGAATGGAGGAAAAGAAGGAACAATTCGATTTAATTGTAGGAGACTTAAATGCATGGACTGGCGAACAGGGGGTGGGATTAGGGATAAAGAAAAGGAGGCATATATAAGGAACTCAAAACATAGGGAGACGGACTAGACGTGATAGGAGAAACAGGATGGTTTATATGTGATGGTAACATGAAAGGAGATGAGGAAGGGGAGATCACATTCATAGAAAAGGGAACAACAGTAATAGACTACATCTTGGCTGAAGAAAGAATGTGGCATATGATAAGGAGTATGAAGGCGAGGAATGAATTAGGGTCCGAGCATTTTCCTTCCATAGCCACAGTAAAAGGAGGCAATAATAAGCGCTGCAGAGGGAGAAAGGAACACGAAACTGGGAGTCTCGGGGCTAGATAAGTTAAAAAAGTTTAAACAAAAGATGGAAAGGAGACGGTTAGGTATGAAAAAGAGGAGGGAGCAGACTTGTTAATTGAAAGGTTGAAGAGGTCGATTGAGATGGTAAAGGATTAGCTGGGGACTAAAGAAGAAAGGGGTAAAGAGAGAGGTAAAGGGGTAAAGAGAGGCTGGTGGGACAAGGAATGCTGGGAGAGTAAAGAGAGGATAAAAGAGTGTGTAAGAAAATGGAGAAAAGGGGAATTGGAGAAGGAGGAGTATAACAGGAGAAAAAGAGAACCTGAGAAGATGCTGTGAAGTAAAAGATAAAGGAGGAAGGATGAATATAAGGCAGAAGTAGAAAGAATGATCAAAAAAGGTAGAGTGTGTTATGTGATAAATAGAGATAGAGGGGAAAGGAATAATGTTGATGAAGAAATAGAAATGAAGGAGTGGACGGATTTTTTCAAGGGTCTATTAAGGGGAGAGCAAAATAAGATCAAAGGGGAAAAGAGAAGGATAGTCCAAGGTGAAATGGAAGAAGGGAATTAAATAACAAGAGAAGAAGTGGATGAGGCAATAGATACGCTAAAAAGGAACAAGGCGGCAGAAGAAGATGGGATGTAGAACGAAGCCATGAAGTATGGAGGAGAAGGTTTTAGGGATGGGATGTGGAAGATCTGCAACAAAGTTTGGAAAGGAGAAGGATGTCCGGAAGTGTGAATGACAGGACTGGTGGTACTGTTTGTCAAGAAAGGGGAAAGAAAGAAGGCAGATGAATACAGAGAGATCACTATCATGCCAGTCGGCTATAAAATATATGCAGAAATCTTAACGAAAATGTTGGAGAGTCAGGTAGGACAAAAAGAAAGTATCCCACAAAATTAGACGGGACTTAGAAAAGGGATGGGAACTATAGACGAAATCTACTTACTTAACTACTTAGTTAACAAAAATTTAGGGAAGAAGAGAAGGAAACTAGTCGCCTTGTTCGTAGATTTCAAAGCAGCGTTTAACTCAGTGAACAGGGAAGTGCTATGGCAGGCAATGAAAGAGAGGTATATAGAGAAAAAGTTGGTGTAGAGGATAAAAGAAATTTTTACTGAAACCAAGATTAGGGTGAAGATAGGAAAGAAAAAAGGGCAGGTATTCCGGATAGGAAGAGGTCAAAGGAAAGGGTGCCCGTTGAGTCCGCTACTCTTTAATATGTACAGTATGTAGATACGAAATGGAGTCATGGGCACATGTATTAGAGAGATGTACAGCAGAGGAAGATGGACAGTTGAGTGTGGATGAGTGTGTAAGATGGATTTTGGATAGTAATAGGCAGGGAGTGATGTAGATGAAGAAATTGGAAGAAGTAACGGAAATCAATGGAGTAGGGCAGAGCCAAACGGGTAGTCATCAGAAAGGACAGTAAAAAGCAAAAATTTGTTTTCAATTTCGTGTTAAATACATTTTTATGGTAAGAGGAAACGGATGCCCTGGAAGACCGCTCATGGTTAGAATTGATGTTACTTTTGTTTATACTACGTATGGCGAAATAGTAGAATATAAGAAGTAAAGTTAGGCTAAGGATGGAATTGTAAATATATAGACAGAGAGCGGAGGCCCTCAAACACGTAAAAGGGAGAGAGATTAAATACATACATAAAATTTTTATTTGTTCTACAAGTACGAAGAAGTGTGTAGGTTTAAGTATTTATGACTTTATTTACGAAATGAAGACAAAAGTTTTTTTAGAAATACAACTTTAAGGAAGTCTTTTTAACTATCAAGAGATAGTTTAAATTCATATTAGAACTGCCAATTAAGAACTTTTCTTAGATATTCCCTAATGAGCGGAGCGACAGCATCAAGAGCTGCCACTGCTTTTGCCATGAGCATTCAGAGTAAAAATAAAAATGTTTAGAAAGGCAAGAGCCACAGTTGTCAACTCACTGGCCGCTCGATAATTCATACGAGCTGCTCGTGCTAACGGCAGCAGCAGCGCGAGGTCGGTAAGTTTTGCGTTTAGCCCGGCCAGTTCTTGAGATTCGCAACAATCTCTCGTGTTGATTTTCAATAGCGCGTGGTGTCAAATAGCTCTTGCGTTGAGTGACAACCGCGCTTATCTCTTGATTCATTCATTGCATTACCAAATGCTGAAAGTGCTAAGGGAAAACTTTAAAAGACTTTTTGAATTAAATTTTTAGATTTCATTTGTTCATATTAAAATTCAACTCTCAATAACTTTTTTAGTAAATGAACTCACCTTTTAGGGCTGGGAATATAAAATTAAAAGTCATAAAAGTACATGAAGATTAGGTAATATATAATATATTTAGGAAATGTATTATCAACGCTTCACTACAGTTACTCTGCACATAAGTATTAACTTTATTAATCCCAGTCGCTTACTTGTCATTGTTTAACGTCAAAATAAAACGTAAAAAGACTTTGAAAGTTACATGTGATGAAGAATTATAGACTCTGATGTTATAAACAATTACGATGATTCATCTCGATCAGCTGATGCTGCTCATAGCGCAATTGGTATATTGTGGCGAATGAGTCGAGCGACAAGCGCGGTTGTCACTAAACGTTAGAGGAGGGGGTCTCAGAAAAACTTCAGGTCCATATTAAAATTAAACATTGACTGTAGAAAAAGGCTTTTGAAGATAGAAAGGGGGTCTGAAATTTAAAAGAAAAACCTGACGTAATTTATAGATGCCCCCTAAGGCCTAAAGGACCACCCACATTTCTTATGGAAATTGAACTTCGGTTAAATTTGCCTATTTTTATGAGACTTTAGCAAAAACTCAATTTCAAACAGAAACCTTCGGGGTCCTTTAACAATGTTTGAAACTTCAATTTGCAATTTTATTGCTGAATTTTTCAAATTCTATAAGAAATGGTTTTAATTATTTAAGATAATATTTTCTTTGGTACGATTCGGGCCGGGAAGATAACTAAGCTAAGGAGGTGATGATTTAATGGTTTTGGATATTAAAGAAATGATACATGCTTTTAATCCAATTAAAAGTAATAGACAAAGTAAAGAAAAAATAAATGTTTATCTTATTTTTACAAAAAAATTTTGTTAACAAAGATACAGTTTGAGAAATATTTCAGATTTCAGTTACTTTTTTTAAACGTATTTTTAAGCTTGTTCGTGATGCTTCAGTAAACTATATTGCAGTTTTTTAACGAATATCATTGCAATCAACAAATTTTATAAACAGATGACCCATTTGACCAATTTTTTAGTGTTTGTGGTACTTCTTTTTAAAAACGGTTTTTCTTTTACTTGCCAGTCATGCTTCTGTAATATAAATATTGTCATTTCATAATCGCGATTATTATGAACAGTTTTTAAAAGCAGATGCACAGTTTGAGCAATTTTAATGAGTTTAAGTAAGTTATAGTTTAGTTTTATTATATTGCTCAAACTTTGGATTTGTTGATAAAATTCGTTAATAACAATCACGGCAACTGAGTGACAATATAGTTTACTTTAAAAAAGTGCTCAAACTGCGCATTTGTCTATAAGAATAAGAAATACATTGATTTTTGGTTTTTAATCTTTGTCTATACTCTAAATTGGATTGAAAACAAAAATCGCTTCCTGAACATACAAAACCTTTCAAAAATCACCTAAAGTTTATAATAAAGTACTATTGTTAATAGAAAATTATTAGTCATTTATAATAACACTTTTTATACTTTATTTTAAAATGAACTATATTCAGTTTTTTTAAAGTGGACCTAAAGGGATCTCTTTTAAATTTAAATATTTTTAATTTTAAAAAAATTCTTTTGCATTAAACATAACAATTATTTTTTTAAATGTCGAATACGCTACACATCAAAAAGTTATTCTAATGTAAAAAGAAGGATTTTCGTACATTATTTTGAATGTTTCATTCCGCCCCTTCCATTTGAAATTATCATTTTCAGAAAAGAAAGAAACGCTACTGAAAACATTCTACACGCGAACCCCTCGCCCCCAGAATACATATGTCTGCATTATTATTTTTAAACCGATTTTTTTTTATTTTTTACCTTTGAAAATTAGTTTTTTTGGTACTTTTATAACCACTTTTTAAATCAACGCATGAAGGTTCATCGATTTACAAGGTTTCAAAAATATCGGAAGTACTCGGTTTTTGAAACCTGCACTTTTTAAAAACATGACTTATTTTTTACTGTTTTTCAATACAGGTAGGAAAATCGATTTTCAATCTAATAATTTCGTTCTTGTAGGTGGCTGTGATTTACAGATGTAAATCTTAATACGCCTATGTCACTCTTGCTATAATCATCTACATTAAAAAACATTTCATGCCGATGTATTTTTTCTCTTTAGTCATAAAACTCCGTGTGATTACAGACTTCCCTAATTACTAATTACTCAATCCTTCAATTGTACGCTGTTGCGAATTTGCACCAGCAAAATTTTCAACTTGCTACCATTTACACAGGGCCATCTGTAGTGGCTTATCCCATATATATCTAATATATTTCTGTCCTAATTTTTCTTAGTTTTATTGAATATTATGGCAAGAGCCCAAATCTGAACCAAAGTGAAATCAATTGAATGTCAAAGTTATTGCCGATTCAACGTGAGCTGCTGTCTTTAAGCAAACCATTTTTTTCACTGCTAAAATGGAGCATACAACGAAGTTATGGCGCATACAATTAAAGACTCTGCCGTCGCCCGCTTTACGTTCTGGGTTTTATTGAACGATCATAATCGCAGGGCAGTCGCTGTACCATGAGAGATCGCTCTGTACCCTACCTGAAAACTCGAGAGACACTCGTCCTATCTCTTTGTGCTCTTCGCGAATGTGGTTCTGGAATGAGGACACAACCTCATCGAAAGTCCGTACCTATAGAATATAGATACGTATATTCAGAATTCGCGACCGAGCAACGAGGGAAATTAGAGCACCGTGAATTCGTGACTACGACTACGGTTTTACGGTATACTGTGCAGCAGGGACATCGATAGAAATAATATGAGAAATACTCGATATACTGTAGGCCGGGCATATTCGCAATTTCGCTGTAGTAGGCAAACGGGGGTGCAATGACCTTCTCAGAGGTGTAGCTGTTAGGATCGATGGGCTCCAAGTTCCAACTTTGCCGGAAACCCTCATCCGCGGACTGTGCTGGTTGCGCCAACTCTTGTACCTACTAGCTGCAGTCTGTTGCCACTGAACTGGCCTACTTTCCTCTTATGTTGCTGTTTTTCCCCTTTGCCCTGCCTTGCTTGGTTTCCATGTTATGTTTCCAAGCCCTGACGATATGACCGGCGTCTTCTGCACCCCCTTGAAATCACGTAGCCAGCGATTTCCATCGAGCACACGCTACCAGAAACAATAAATTGTCACAAGCACATGCCTCAGCTCGTGCACTTCAAGGAAAGTGTGTATAATTTAGAATTTTAAATTTAAATTCTAGACTAGAAGAAACGGGGGTAGCTTGTCACGCTTTTGAGATTTTATTGTAATAATAGCTGAAAGAGAGGAAAATTAGTGTTATTTCAACCATGCAATCTTGAAATTATGATTAAAGCTCATTACAGCGTAGCCCAAATGAAAAAAGTATCATTGATTTTAGAGATCCAAAAAACCTGGGAAAAAAGTGACGATGATATGTTTGAACCCTGAATACACTACTCTACTTCGATTGTATACTTGAAGAGATAAAGAAAAACAGTAGCTCAACTAAAAATTATATGCAAATATTGTATTTTTAACTCATATATTTTGTTTTAAATATTCTTGTTTAATTTAGGAATTAAATTACGTAATATTCTTTGGTGACCTATATATTTTATTTTGAGGTTTGGTCGTTGCCCTTCAGGCGCGGATCTACAGGGTATTGCAGTCATCGATTGCCACCCCCCACCTCCCCCAGGATTTTCTGAGTTACCTTTACTTTTTTATTTTTCATTTGAAGTGAAGGAACATGATGAAAAATATTAAAATTTAAAAGGTTGCAAAAAATACATTATTATAGGGGAGACCACCGTACAGCATAGTTAAAAATACACTAATGTATGTAAAATAATCGATTTAATTTAAGTAATTTATAAGATGTTATACGTGTTAATAAATTAAACTTAGAATTGATTATTCTACGTATATTTAAGTTTTAAAATAAGATTATCTACTGTAGAAGGATCTCCCCTAATAATTTTGAATTTGATTTATTTATTTTGTCCACACTGAAGCTCCTTTTTTTTTGCTCGTTTTCACGTGTTTTTTTTTCTTTCATTATAGCAAACGTCAGTTTGATATTATCTTTGACTGAAAGGAACAGGAAGTTCATGCCGTTTAATAGATTTTTCAGTTATTACTTCTGCACTTTAGATTAAAATGAATTTTCTATTGTTATTACACCATTAAGCCGTTTCCCTTTCGGGTTAGGCCTGACTTACTAGGTGGGGAAGAGAGTAGTGTGAAGAAGGGGTTATAGAATTTTTAGATTAATCTAGAATTCTCGTATTATTTATGTAAATAACACGGTCGTTCCGCAAAACTGATCCAACACAGTTTGCTGATCAATCTCGCTAGCAATCACCCCAAGTAAAGATCCTTAGAAAGTCGTCATGTGAGGTTCCCCACTTGGGTCCATTAGTATCCAAGACCTTTTGTTCCAGGCGTCATTCACTCTACTGGCACGATTTTTATTAACTATTTGCCGCCATACTTTTCTGTCCTGGCATACTTCTCTAACTTCTATCACTAATCGTGATGCACAATTTGAAAATTATCAATTCTTAATGTCTTAGTTTCAAGATCCTAATTTGGAAATACTTCCATTTTAGACGAAGCTTGGAATTGTCTAACTTTTAACGGTTCTATTAAACTGGAATTTATTATGTTTGAAGGATCCAATAAGAAATCATCTAATTTTTAACGTTTTGAAAATGATTCAACTTTGATGGTTTATAATATATTTAAAATTCATAAAAAAGTAAACAATTTTTTTTTAAGATTATAATCGCAGTTATGTGCGTAATATCAAAAGAAATTTCTTCAGGTAAAAAAATAATTTTTCTTTTTAAATTTTTACATAATCTTTTTGTAGGTCATGAAAAGTCAAGAAAAGTTTGTTGATAGGTCAATCGATGGGCCTCGAACACGCAATCAAATACATCCAATATGGTAATGTAGTATTCTTGATATAAAAAAAGTTTCCCTCATATGTCCAAGTGAACAATGTTTTTTTAATTTACAAATCGTTATTTGTAGGTCATGGAAGATCTTGGAAGGTTCCCTAATAGGTCAATCAAGGCGTCTCAAAAAAACCTCCAAATCTATTATAGAATTTTCATGTTACTGCTTGAATGAAAAAAATACTTAGATACAAGTTTTAAGGAAAATCTAAACGCAAAAACCCCATGCCCCAAATACCATGAAGTTTCTCATTGATTTAACTTGGGGAAAAAGTCTTTTTTTTATGTGTGATTTAAATGCGAAAATAGAGTACTAAATGCATGCTCCTGTGCATAACACTTTAGGGAAAAGAATCAACCAAGAACCATAATTTTTAATGTTGTAAATTTTTGAGACCCTCTAACGGGACTAGAGAAAATCCCTTAAGGGGATCCATAAGAGGGTCTTCAAATTGTATAATATTAAAAATGATGGTTTATTCCTATTCCCTGAAGTCTTCTAAACACTAACATATATTGTAATTTTACTCAAATCTAGAGTTAACTGTTTTAGGTATTCAAACAAATTTAGGACTTATAATAGTAAAAAAATAATAATTTGAAATATAAGGGCCATCCTAATGCATTATATACGTGGAAAAAGTCTCCCTAAAGAGACATCGTGGTGGGAAGATATCTTTCGGATTAGGAACCTAGGATTTAAGTAAAAATTATTGTATTTTATTCCTCAACCCCAAGAACTTGTGAAATAAATGACTACAAATTACACGAAATGCAACCAATCCTAGAGTTTTTGACATATAAGAGTGATTTAGGGCAACTGCTTTGTAAAAAAGATTTTAAAATAATTATTCGAATATAAATTAATTAAATTTCTGCACTAAAAACTTTAAACTTTCAAATGCTAGAGATTTCATTTTTTTATCAACAAATTTCTCTTTAAGTTTTAGGTTTGTCTTTTTAGTTTTGGTTTCAATTTTTATATTATTATCTTTTCTATGGTAGGTTTACTTTTGTTAACAGAAAAAAGTTCATTTAATATTATCATTTGGGGTTCTAGTGGTTGAAGTATCGTGATGCTCGAAATTCTTGGTTGCATGCCTTTCTATGATTTCTTAAAGTTAGTTGACCCTCCAGCTATCTAACTGATCAGTCGTCCAATTAGAAACGAGAGGTAGACTTACAGCAGGGTTGCGTGGAAATTAGAGTGCGTGCCAAGGGGAAACTGCAGTTTCTCCCCTTCACACGCAATCTACACAGAAAAAAGTAGGGCTTCAATTTTGTTTCATATAATTTTCTTACAAACTTGTTTTGAACTTCAGTTATGTTCGCTCTCTCGATAAATTCAAAAACTGAAAAATAATTAAATTTCTTTAATAAATATTCGTATTGCTCAATATGAACGTTATGCCGTTTCTTTGTTTAAAATGACACTTTATTATTTGATATGTATTATTTATATTTCCTGTGAGATGTGGAAGCAGGAGAAGTCACGACATCTGAATCTGGAAGATTATACGTGTTGTTTGATGTAGTAAAGTGAATTTGCGATAACAGTTATCTTCTTGATTTCCCATGAGTCCAGGAAGCTTAACGTCTTTGCCTTGAAGAACCTTTCCAATATAAATCGATCCTGCTTAAGTTGCATTCTTCTAAATGTACAGTTAAGCCATTTATATAATTATTTATTATTTATTTTATTACCTGCCTGCATAAAAATATATGCCAGGCGTGTCGTTTTTTCCTGTAATTTTTTCACGACCGCAGGGAAAACGACAGAAAAATGATAGCAACAATGATAGGGGGAAAATGTTAGCCCTGTGGACTGTATTTAACAATGTGAAACCTAACTTTAGAACGAAGACATTAAGTAGATTTACTATACATGCATTGCTCATTTACGTAGGCAACGCTAAATGGACGGCCAGGTTTACGCCCACCGAAATTCAGGGTGCGTAGCATGGGGAAAATGGAAAGGGGATCTACGAGCTTTATCATTTATAATAACTTCACGCCGATGGCAATATTTTCATTTTATTAATACATACATACATACATATATATATATATATATATATATATATATATATATATATATATTCTCTAATAAATAGAAGTTTGATTTCTTTAGTAACATATAAACATTAATGAATTCATAATTAATATAATATTAAAAAATATAATAAATATTAAAAGGTTATGAATTTGTTAGACTTCAAATTCAAAATGAAGCATCTAGATTTCAGTATTTAATATTAGAAACATTTTTTATTTAACGATACAAGTTTCAGAATCCTACACAAATATTTATTTTCTTTACGTAAGCGTCACAAATTTGCTAGTTTAGCTGTAGGAAGTATATTTTTCTAGTTTTCTCTGGTACATTCTTCAACCCCCTTGCAAAAAATATTGTTATGTCTGTGAATCATAAAAAATAAACAACAGTTAAACAGATTTGATTGTAAACAGTTGTCTCTAAAAAAATTTGATGTGACCTTATTATAACAGTATAACAGTATTACCTGTAATTCACCTGATAAAATTAGTCGTACCTAGAAATATTCGTATTATTAATAAATTTCGTAAAAATAAACATACGAAATAATAAACGTATAAACAAAAAAGCTGTCTTTTTGGTTAAGAATTCGCTTGTATGGCTTTAAAACTAAGGTCACTGGCCCAACAACCCACGCAAATTTAACTTCTGTTATGCGAAATATTTAGTGCAGAGTTTGTTCAAATTTGTTCAACCAAAATAAGAATTTGTGCATTACCGGAAGTACCTGATTTCTCAAAAAAAAACACTGGCCAACAAAATGAATTTTATACGGGTGCATCATTTTCGCCCAGATTTGTTCAAATTTGTGCAACCAACTTTAACCCCTAAAAGTACCCCCTGTGCGACAAACATCATAGTGGAGTCAGCTATAGGATGCGCATTTTTGGTTCAAATCCTCAAAAATTAATTCAATATAAACAAATTAAATTTATATAATGATGTATAATAACAAAATTGTTTTTACACTCTCATCATGAAAAAATATGTTTAAAATCGGATCTTATGTGTTTTTGTCAAATGTTCACGTTTTGAGACCTTCTGTGTGTCAGTAGATTATTATTCTGTTAGCGCGCAGATTTTTTATTTGGAAATTTAAGAATTGGTTAAAAATTAACTTTCTCGTTAAAAATATTTTTTTCGGGTTGAAAATTCAACTGCTTTTTAGAAAAATCGTCTTTTTTGATAAAAAATTTAACTGAATAATGGTTTTTTTGTCGATTACAGTTGATAAATTTAAATAAAAGATCTTATTTATTTGGCAAAGTTTCGTCAGCTTGGTTCACTGATCTCTTTAGGCTGGAATTTTATTAAAAAGCCACCAGCATATAGAACCAGTATAGAGCAATAAGTTATAAATAATTTTGAAAAAATATTACACTTCACCTTTTATAATATAGTGAAGAATTCACATGAAAATAAAATGATTTAAATTGTCAAAAAAATGTTTTTCTTTTCGTTAAATGCACAAATATCCTCTTTTTTATTCATACTATTGTTGTTGACCTTAATATGCATTATTTCAAAAATGAATCGTTTTTAATAAATGGCTTCAAAATCAAGAATTCTTGTATTTTTTCAATCAAATACATGATTACGAGAGCAACGAGGTACACTTATAATAAATTACCTTTTTTAAATTATTCTTGTAATATTTTATATATGTACATCTAGAATTCGTTTGGGCTCGCATATGGTAAACAGGGCAATTTTTATGACAAATTTGATAAAAAACATTAATATGACTCCATTTCTTCGACACATATTTACCTAGATTAACAACGGCTAACAATGTCAAGAACATTATACTATAAATTACTGAAAATTTCCAGGAATTAAAAAAAATTAATTGATCTTTTTGGATGGGTCGGGTTTTCGGGTCGAGTTGCGAATTGAAAACCTGACCCGACCTGCAAAGACTTTGCACATCGCTAATAAAAGTTAATTTTGTTGTGGAAATTATAACTATTTTGTTAAAATTTCTATTTCCGTATAGGTGCAAATTATTTTTCCTAGCTTAATAATTATCTGTTTCATTTTTGGTTAAAAATGTGCTTTACTTTATATAATTTTATATAATATACTTTTGACTTTAAAATGCAACTATTTCATTAAAAACTCATATATTTTGTTAATGATTCGTCTTTTTGGTAGAAAACTAATCCTCTCAATTGAAACTTCGTCTTTTCAGTTTTCAAATTCATCTCTTCATAGCTATATTATATTTTATGGTTGAAATATCAACTATTAAATTTTTGGTTAAGAATTCATCTTTGTAGGTTGAAAATTTCACTTTGGTTGAAAATTGAACTAATTCCTTAACAAATAATTTTCTATTTTTTTGGTTTAAAAATTCAACAATTTGGTAGATAATTCAACTAATTTGTAGAATTATTTTTGCAATAAGAATCAATTTTTTCGAAAGAAAATATAATTTTTCTATTTTTGAATGAAAATTGATCTTTTTATATTTTTATCAGAGAAGGTATTAGATGAAAAACCCAAAATTCTATTTTGCGTTTAACCTATGTAAGATATGGCAAAAGATGATTCGACAAAAATTGTTCTTCCAGAAAAGACAATGAAAATACGTCCGTTTCAATAAATTGCATATTATAAATTATGATAATATAATTTTATTGAAATGATACATTTTTCAGAGTAGCTGAGAAGTAACTATAATGCAAAATAAGGAACAAATATTAAAGTAATCATGATAAACAAAATATGCACTTTATCTTACAATATCTGTGTTAGAAATCCCATGTCGAGGTACAGAAATAAATGTGATAAGCATTTGATGAAATAGTGTTGCATAATATAAAAAAGTCCGCATCTTAGACAAAAGCATGAGCATGTGTTCGTTAAAGCCAAAAGAGCTTTAACTAAAGAGAATTCGCAATCACCAAATAACAGTAGTCGATGCTTTGACGTATCATTTTACAAGGCTTGTGCACAAATGTGGGTGAATTACACAGACCGAACGCGATGCGCGAGATCCAAAAGTCGTGCGCTCTAGGCGCAATTAAACTTTCGAGCGAAGCGAACCTCGCGCGTTCAGAATATGCCTGCTTAATTGTAATTTGTTGAAAATTTGTCCTTTTTAGAAGAAAATTAATCTTATTAGTTCAGAATTCAACTAAGCATTTGTTAAAAAATTTATGTATATTTTCGAGAATTCATCTTTTTAGTAGAAATGTATCTTCCTGGGTAAAAAATCATCTCTGCTTTGAAATTCAAATATTTGGTTAAAAATTCAACTGTTTGTTGGAAAGCTCGTCCATGTGACTTAGGATTAAATTATTTTGTTTAATATTCGTCTTTTTGGTGCAATTCAACTGTGTTTGCTTTATAAGGAAAATTATTTCTTGGTTGAAATATCAAATATTAATTTTTTATGTGAATTTATCTTGGAACAGCATTGCTAATACTTAGAAAAATCTAGACGGAAAATATAACGCAAAAGTGAGGTGTGAGGGAGGTCTAACTTTATGAAACTGATAAGGGGGGGGGGATGATTGGCTCAAAATATCAGAAAAAACTTTTTGTAATTGATGATTGTGAAATTTCTGGTTGAAATCAGTGTCACGTTCATCACGACCAGTTTTTCATAGGTCGTTTCGTTTTTATGAAGCGACACAAATAAAATTGGGCTATATACTCTCCATCAGAAGTAAGCTATTGTGTATATATGTGAATGGACTTGTTTTTCCTTGCATCAGGTTTTCATCCCCATCGACAAGAATTTTGTCCCTTTCTTCCTCTTAATTTGATTCCCCGAAGAGCAATGTGTAAATCAACGTATAAATATAGCTGATGGAACTCGGTGCAGCTAGGTACCAGGGTACATGTCGAGTAGTATCTGGAGGGCAAGGGTGGTTCGGTTTGGTAGGTGGTAGACAGCCAAGCAGCACCAGGTCAATAAGTCGTCCACCCCTTTCGGGTCGACGGGCCGCAGGGCAAACTGACTTCAGGACTCGAGAAGCATCGGCAATGCGGTAGCATTCAAAGATTTAAGCCATTTAAGCCATTACATGGCCATGCTGCAGAGCATAATGCATGGCGATAAGCGAAACGACTCGTAGAACCTTAAGCTCAACTGTATATCACTTTGAGACAATGGAATGGATCCGTTGACCTGTGCACTAACTGGCCCCTCTCCAAAATATATTAACCCTCTCAGCACATCACACACTAAAAATAGCTTTTTATTTTATGCTTTTTTCTACTTTTCATTTCACACTTTCACTAACCCGCGTTTTGCACTCTACATACAAGCTAAAAGATAAATTTTTAACCAATATAACTAATTTTTTACAAAAAAGTTGTATTTTCAGGAAACAAAAATGAATTTAAAAAAAGTTGAATTTTTAACAAATTATTTGAATTTGGAATAAGTTTATTTTGAAGCAAAAAGATTAATTTTAGGCCCAGACTTTATGCTCAAAAATGAATAAAAATTTTTTTTTAAGTAATGAATTATGAACAAAACACATCAGTTTTCTACCAAGTAATTAAAATTTCAAATAACTCATTTAGTTTTGAACCAAATAGTTTAATTTCAACTAAAAACATGAATTTTCAACCAAATATTTTAATTTTCTACCAACTTGTTGAATTTTCAAGTAAAAAAGGTCAATTTCCTACAAACCAGTTGAATTTTCTACCAAAAATTTGTAACCGTTGATATTTCAACAGAAAAATATTTCAATTAGAAATAAACTAACAGTTAAATTCAACCAAGAAATATTTACTTTGAAAAAAATAGTTAAATCTCTGTTATCAATTTTCGACCCTAAATGAAATATTTATATTTATATTTGCAATTTTTAAAATGCGCCCGCCTAGCGGGCGGATACTTATTCTTTCCATTTAGAATGCTTGAATGAAACTTTATCAAAAAAGTTGTCTTTTAGATCGCAGCATTTATATACGTCTTCATATTCGGAATCTTCTGCTTAATCAAGTATACGTAAAGAGTAAGTTGCTCAAAGCTCTGAAGGCTTTGAGGTACACATTCTCATCGCGACACTGGCGCTGCGCGCTGTTTTTAACAGACATTTGTAAATGCATATTTTCTGAACCACCTTATAATAAATAAAAAACTACAATCCTTTTTCAGACATTTTTCTCTATCTCGCTTTGTTATGCTAAGAGCAGGATTTTTGTTTTCATATTATTTTTTATGGATAAAGCAAAATATCCTACAGGTCTTCTTTTAGATTTTTTACGTACCTCGGGTCTTTTGAGGTAATATTGCAATTTTAAATTTTCTGCATATTACTTACGACAAATAAAAAAAAATTACGTATCCTGTTGGAAAATGGTGAAAGGACTCCTTGAGCCTTTTTTTTTTAACTTTTGTCGCTTTTCCACAAATTTTTATTTTTTTTATTTTTAATGTTATTTTTCACGAATAAAGTAAAAAAGTACGCATCCTATTATAAAGTGATTATTAACGAGTTTGTAGATCCTTGTTGGTATTACAATTTTTGTTCATTAATCTTTTTTTGTATCCTGCATAGTTTTAGCAAAAAATTGAATTTTTGATTTTGCATTATTTTTTGTGCAATCAAAATTTGCATTTTCGATTTTTCAAAAAAATCCAAAAAGTTGTTATGATAATCTTGAAGGAATACCAAAAAGCAATGTTTTTCTTTTCTTGACTTTTTTTCATATCGTGCGTTTTTTGGCTTAAATTTTGATTTTCGATAGATTAAAAAAAAATTGTAAATGCTATAACTCTGGTAAATTTTGGTCTTATCAAAAAAAGTAATAAGGATCAATTGTTCGCCTTTTCTAATGTTATAAAGATCCGTACATAGAATTTTTAAATTCAGAAAAAAGTGTTCTCAAACATTTTCAACATGCGCTCATTTTTAGAATTTTTATCGAAAATTGCTAGTTAACGTAATCGTCCTTTCTTTTAGGATCTAAAAAAAAGTGTGACAAAGATCGATTTGATCGTTTTATTTCTTCGAGAGTTATATTGTTTACGAACGTCCGGATGGACAGACAGACGCCTTCGTAAAAACTGAATTTTCGGATTCAGGGGGTATTGGAACGTTGAGATCCGTTGAAAAACTGTGCTGTAAAATTTCCCACCAAAGAGATGAATTTTTAACAGACGTAACTTTCAGCATGCAACTACATAATTGAATTTTTACCCAAAATAATGATTTTTAAACCAAGAAAATGAATTTTCCACAAGAAAGGCAAATTGTCAACAATATAAATTTGTGAATGTTAAAAATAATTAATTTCCAAACAAAAATAGTTGGAGTTTCCTATTAGGCTCTTTTAATTGATTACGCATGTAAGCAAAAAAAAATGAGAAAAGGGGGAAGTTGTTTGGAAACAGGGAAAAAGAAGAATTATATTAGAAAGGGGAAACGTAAAAATGGTACCAAATGTTATTTAAGATCATAACGTTGTTTTCACCCCCCCCCCCCATTGTATTAAAATAAAAAAGTGAAGGGAAATACAAGACTTGAAGTGATTTTTATTAAGAATTAGTTCATTTGAAAATGTTTTGAATAAAGGAAGTGCTTTGTCCCCAAGTCTATATTGAAGACTTCGATTAGTTTTCAAGGACATTCCACAGTTGAATTATATTTTTTTTACTTAATGTTTTCGAAAACTTTCACAGCTGAAAATTAAAAGCATTCCGGTTTAGACTATTTAGATCAAAAACCTCCATTCAATCGACAAAAAACAATGACACTGCTCTAGTCAATAAAAAACATAATATCAAAAGTCAAAGTTTTAAAACACTATTTAGGACTTCCGAAGAAATTTTTTGAATAATTTAAATTCTTTATATAGTTGTAACTCTTGTGAAGCTCAAAATACTTTCCATCGGCGCATCTTTGGGTTGTTTTCGAGTTTCCCCGGCTCGCCAACAAATACCGATTCTTATTGTATTTCAACTACAAATTTTTATGTTTTGAATTCAAAAGATGCCTCAAAAGAATCTTCTTTTGTACAATCTCGGGCTTATTCTTAAATAAAATTGAAGAAACTTCGAGGATTGAACGTATTTTTTATCTTCAAATTTGTACGATATTTTAATCAAAACCGCAACAAATTATTTTTCTTCATAATCAGTTGAAATCATTAAAAATTAGTGTAAATCTCTAGAAATCTTTGGAGATCTTCGAAATTTTGACATCTAGTGAAGACTGAAATATCGAGTTTTTAACCCCTCGTGAGCGTTTCACTCAATATTTAAGATTTTGTTTGAAAAAAGTATGTTGCTATGACGTAAGAAGGCATTAAACTGTATTCCAAAATTTTAAAATGTTTTGCAAAATCCTTTTTTGCTCTTTGGACGTGGAAAATTTTCCATATGATGATAATAGAATTATTTCTTTGCTTGTTTCTTTACAAAAAGTTGGATAGGTTTAGCGTTAAAAATTGACTAATTAGAACACTGGAAACATAAAAAAATACTTCAATACCCAGGAAATATGAATTTCTATTTTGATATCTTTATTCTGACCTCGCAGCAATTTGATTTACTCATAGTATTGTCATTGAACTAACTGCTCTCGACTGCATCTGAATAAGTTTTTAGCTTTTAGGGTTGATACTAATCTAGATGCTTATATGATAAGAAAAATATTTCCTCAAGCTTCTAATTACTCTGATGGAAATGTTACCAAGCTTCAATCACAAATCTTTCTGAAGTTTAAGAAACACTTAATGAAATTAAAGTTAATGAAAAATTATGATCAATTTAGAGTTTCTATGGTGTAATTCTAAGTAAAGTTTAAGGTTTTCATACACTGTAATGCAGAAACTTTTCAAAATTGTGATGAAAGTTTTACCTCTTGTCATGAGTTTTAAAATATTCAATATTCTAATTTGGAATGTATGTCACTACACATTCTTCCTAATTGATAAATAAGATTTATTTTGTCACAAAGAAAATAGAATCTAGCCGAATAAAATATGTATAAATGGTTTTGAGTTTGAAGAGAGTTTCATCCCTCACATTGCAAAATAAGAGTTTGGAAGAAAAGTATTACTTCAGTCGAACTCAAGTTTTCCAATATTGTGTTTGAGAAAATATTCTTGGTGCAACAGAATAAAAATCTCGTCTCTTAAAGGAGAAATTATTATTATTTATTTTGATAAAATGCTTACTAGCAATTAAATCTTAATTCACAAGTTGTGTAATTTTTTCCATATGTAGATAAAAATTTGTCAACAGTTGAACTTTTGAACTTTTTAGGAAAAAAACTTCTTGTATTTTATTATTCATGTTATTCCAAATTAAAAAAATATATATATAACAAAATATCAGGTTTAACTATAGACAAGTTAAAGAAAATGAACTTATTTCGAATTCGAAGTTCACCCGATTGACGCAATGAAATTTTTACACTGCTATCGAAAGAGGTAGAAGTCAGAAGTAAGGTTGACGAGATCTAGAGTTCAAACGAAAACGTATGAGTGGCCCCTTCAATAATTTTTCCCATATTAAATTTTTAGCAAAATAGTTACATTTACGACAAAATAATTAAAGGCAAAGACAGGTTTCTATATAGAAACGGCCCCCATTCCAAATAAGACATCGTATCAACGTATCAACTTACGGATACAATTTTAAAAATATTCGATACGTATTTTTTTATTTCAATATAACACGCAAAGCTTTCGAGAAAATTAAAAAAATAATTTTTGTTCATCAAAAAGTACCTTTTCCAGTTGCTTGTACTGCTCTCATTATGGCTGCTATTGAGCTGGTAAAAATGTTTAAAAAAATAATCTTAAACCAAGCTCCTTCGATTGTTGACATAAATTCTCATTTAGATTGGGGACTGTTTTATATGGAAAACCAGCTAGGTCCTTTTCAACAAAATAATTAAGTTTTTAATAATTTTATTTTTTTATATTTTTATAGATGAGTTAACCAAAACAGTTAATTTTCGACCTAAAAATTTGACTTTAACAAAATGCTTGAATTTTCAACAAAATAGTTGAACTTTTGAACAAATGCTTGAATTTTGTACGCAAGGAGATGAATTTCTAAACAAATAGTTCAGTTTTCAAGCCAAAAAGATATTTTTTTCAGAGACAGTTGAATTTTTAACTCAAAATGTTGAGTTTTTTAGCAAAAAGAATAATAGTTGATATTTTCACACACAAAATATCAAATTTCTAAGAAAAGGGATGAATTTTAAACCCAAAAAGGCGAATTTTATACCATCAGAGATAAATTTTCAGCAAAATACATAATTTTTTAAATAAATAGTTGAACTTCTGAATAAAAAAAGGTTAATTTTCAACAACTAAATTTAAAAACCCTAATTTTAAGCACACTTATTAGCAAAATGATGAATTTTCTGTAATTTTGGGCCACAAAAATGAACGTTAAATGACGAATTATCAACAAAGTAGTTGAATCCTCAACCAAAAAACATTTTGAACCAAACAGTTGCATTTTTATACAGGAAGGAGAAAATTTGTACTAATACAGATGAATTTTCAAAACTAAAAAACGAATTAAAAATTATAGTTGAATTTTCACCAAAAAAAAGATTTCAGATTTATTTTTTACTCAAAATATGAATTTTCAACAAATATATAATTTTCTACTAAAATAGTTTGATTTTTAACTAAAAAATAATAATAGAATTTTCAACTAAGATTATAATCACCCGAGAGAAAACTGCAAGAAAGGAATTATAAATACAAGGCGGATAAATTACTAACAGGAATATTATAACGATGACCGCAAAACTTCATTTTTAAATTTCCCTGAGATTTTCCTGGCCAATTTTCCCTTACGATTAATATTCCAAGACCAAAATCTTAATTTTATAACATTTTTAACATCACTTAAAATGTCCTTTATAGATAGATTTTTTCCCAAATCCCTAACTTTTTCTTGATTTTCATATTTTCCCTGACCTAAGGCCTCCGTGTTATAAGAAAAATAATAGCATCACAGTAAACGTCAGATCCATTTTTTGCATAAAAACGTTGAAACAATTGACAACTACAATTATCGAACGTCAAATAATTTTTATCACACCTTTACTTTATATGTAGTTGTCAGTTTTTGAAAAAAATTTTTTATCGTATTTCAGATAAAAAAAAATCTCTGGGATTTACTGTGAATCCTACATACAAAATTCAATTATAAACTGTAATTGGAATTTCTGAAATGCCTGAGAATGAAATTTCGGATGCCCTCCATTTGCAACGTAACCAAATATTTCACACACAGCGCTTACGGCTACAAAGGGAAATGCCATTAGTTCTGAATTTGAAATCGTATATCTAATTTCAACTCTCACCACAAACAAAGCTAAAGTTCACGCGCATTGTAGTTGACCATTGGAATCATTCCACAAAATAAAATAGGGCACACTCCTCTACAACCCGTCAACCCATCCTGCCCTGGTTATGTAATTTTAATAGGATTTCGAAAGTTTCCTAGTAAATTAATGGTCCTTTCAATCTTTGTCTGGCCCGGAGACAAAGCTACTCCCTGATGGAAATTGTTCAACCAGAGTTACACAAGAATTGAAGTATCTTTATGTAAATCACACTTTTTCACCAGTAAGAAATCTCTATCCTAAAAAATAAATTACACGATTCATCTAGAGGCTGTTCAAAAGCTACGACACGCTCTTTTGAAATTTGTTTCCACCCCTCCCACATCATCACAATCAATACAGGGGAAATAGAGAAATAATAGGATAAGTACTTTTAAATAAAATTACGGCTTAATGGTGTAATAATAATAATAATCTATACACCGAGAGAAATTACAAGAGATTAATTCACAGAAGCGAGTGATTTTAGAGCTACAATTCTTACGTGCTTTAAAATCTTCAACTCTATGATCTAAAAGCATAGAACTCGATACCTGATAGCGAAGGGGCAGGGCCTAATGCCTAGAACTTCGATACCTATGCTTTAAAAGCAACGGTACCGAGACCTGAGTTCTCACGACAAAGCGTAATAAAATCAAGGCGCACTGCCGTGAAATAATCTCAATAACGCTTAAGATTCCAAATCAAAATATATTAATTTTTTAAGAAAATAGTTGAAATTTTAACAATAAAAAATTAATTTTCTGACCAAAAAAACAAATTTACAACAAAATAGTCAAAATTTCGAAAAAATGGTTTAATATAAGAAAGAAAACAGCTGCATATGCTATCAAATTAGTTAAATTGCTATCAAAGTTAAATTGTCAACCAAGAAATATTTTAATTTTAAATCAAAAACATTTGAATCCAAATAAAAAGACGAATTTTCAACAATAAAAGCTTTGCGCCTGGGGTGACTGCAAGAGAGATTGATCAACGTCCCGTGTCGGACCTAATATGTTGCGGGACGAACATGCTGTTTATATAAGCAACACGGGAATTTTAGATTGATCTAAAATTTATCGCCTTTCCTACAAATTCCCTACTCACTATTATCATATGAAATCATTGATCTTCCGTAGAATAACGACTTATCGAGACTGTAATCGGGCGATTTTCGCTTACCCCGAAAAGGATTTAGCTTAATTAGTCCAGGCATCGGGTACTTTTGTTCCCGAAAAAATCGGGTCTACAATTTTTTTGAGAAAATGCTTTATTAGGGAGACCTATTTAACGTGTTTAAAATGTTACCACGAATACGAGGGGAAACGCGGTTTTTTCTTATTAAACATTTCCAAAAATCACGTTTGCCTGGACAGATGATTCCCATTGTATTTTAGAGCAAAATGTTCAAAGGAAGAAATAAAGAGAACAAAATTTAATAAAAAATATAATCCGCTATCTATAATAGCTTCCCAGTTATGGTGCACTGAAAAGTCCCCACGTTTTTCGATATCAGCAAAAAATCGCTAACTTTCAAAAACTACTGTGTACCTTTTTACCTAATTACTTTATGGATTCCAAAAACAGAACAATGTTATGGCTCTAATAGGTCATAAGTTATGGCCCCTTAAAGTTGACCATTTTTACCTGTTTTAGGGGCAAAAAAGTGGAGTTTAGTTTTGAAAATACCTCGTTTCCTGCAAGTCCCACGACAAAATTAAAATAAAATAGATGAATTTTCACACAAAAAGAATAACTTGCTACCAAAAAAGACGATTTTTTATTAAAATTCAAGAATTGTGAACCAAAAAGTTGATTATCTCGTTACTCAGTTTGTCCATCAGAGTTTTCCCGCATATTATGCGCAAGAATATCATGTCTATCGCGTTGATTTCACTTTTATCTTTTTCTTGATAGGTTCATGTCTCGCTGCTGTATAGTAGACTTTCTCAATCGAATTTTCTAATACATCGCATTTGTGGTTTCCTATATCTGCATCTCCGGATTGTCCCCTAAAATGGTCTCTGAAAGCGTCTCTAACCCCGCCTGCCTCACATTGCATTTCCCCTTTGCTATTTCTCACATTAAGAATTCTGTACTTTTAATTTCCTTCATTGCTTTATAAATTAGTTTCTTGCTTCCTTCAAAGTCGTTTTGTATTTTCTTCTCTTCTTCTGCTCTAATTTTATCTTTGCTTTCTCTAATTAATCGCTTGAATATCCTCTTTTTGCGTCTGTAATCATTTATACGTCTATTTCTTTCCTCATCGGTAAAACCTGCCATGTTCAAAGTTCTCCTGTACGCTTTTTTCCTTGTTTTTTGGGCAGCCTCAATTTCATCATTCCACCACACATCACCAGACATTCTTCCTACAACCGCGATACCACACACTTCGATCTCACATCTAACAATGATATCCCGGAACATAGTCCATGCGCCTTCTATAACTTTATTTCGTATAAACGCCTCCCAAGTTGCCTTCCTACGCTGTCTATTATCTTATTTTGGAAATCTATTCGCACATCCGGTTTCTATAGGCTCTCAATTTTTATTCGCGTTTGTTTTGTTTTCTTGACCTCATGACCCTTGTATCTTTGACTAGCTCTCTTAGTACTATGGCTATTTCCATTATGCCAGGTGTACATGTGGATCATTTTATGCCTGAAGCAAGTATTTGTAATAAACAGATCTTTTTCTGAGCATAAGCCAACTAATTTATCTTAGTTATAGTTCGCTTTTGGATCCCCAAAATTGCCTAGTACTCTTTCTGTATCCTGATTTGGCATGACAACCCATAATAAAACATAATGAATCTAGTCATAAATATTGATGTACCGCCAATTCATTTCGATCAGTGCATATGTACTCTTAGACAAATAATTTTTCTAAATTATTTTCTTTAACTGGGACCCCCCCCCCCACTCCCCTCTCCGTCTCCAACCGTTGGTTTGGGACCCACCCTAAACTGGTAAAGTAGTTTTTGGGCGGTACCTTATGAATATTAATTTATTGGCTTGTACCAGTTTTAGCACAGAATGCCTATTTCGAGTCTACTAGTTGACTGTATAAGGATTAAAGTTTTTAAATGTTAGAAACGCTTTTAATTAATAATTTCTTAAATTGAAACCACCATGTTATGATCCTATTATGCCTCCATATTCCAGGCATCTGATACATTATCGAAAAAATCGGGTCCACAATTTTTTTTGAGAAAACGCTTTATTGAGGGATCCTATTTACGTTTGCGTGGGCGGATGATTCCCATTACATTTTAAAGTAAAATGTCTAATAGAAGAATAAAAGAGAACAAAATTATGAGAAAATTTTGTAGAACAAAATAATCCGTTGTCTTTAATAGGCTCCGAGTCATGGTACATTGGAAAGTCCTAACTTTTTTCGATTTTCAGCTGTGTAACTTTTTACCTTATTGCTTTACGGAAAAGTGTTTTGCAGATGAGTGAAAGTAGACTCAATTATCTGTGATTCAAAAAACAGAACAATGTTATAGCTCTATAATAGGTCATAAGTTATGACCCCTTAAAGTTGACCATTTTTACCTATTTCTGGCGGCAAAAAAGGGGAGTTTAGTTTTTTGAAAATACCTCGTTTCCTGCAAGCTCCACAACAAAATTCTTATAAAATAAATAAAATTAAAGTCAATTTAGCGTAAGTTAAAAAAAATTGTCCTAGTTCTGATAGGTCACGAGATATGGCCTTTTAAAGTGCACTCTTTCTGCGTAAATGCACCTGAGCGTACCGTAAAGTAGAACTACGGCCATATTTTGACATTTTTGTCCCAAGTAAGTTTGTACAATTAATTGTTTATGCATAATACGTTTTTTGTCATTGATCAACAAATAGTCCGCGGTCTAAACCTGTTGACTGGCATTTCAGAAATTGTACACGACGAAGGAAAATCGTTGTTATTTTTGCAATTTTCAATATTCTTTAAACTGTACATTTTTTTGTGCATTTACTAGAGAAAAAAATACACGTTAGATTAAGAACATTTGAATTAAAATTGAACGTTATATAACAATTAAAAGCTGTCCATATGTTTTCTACAAGGGGTCCAGCAGTCCAAACCAGTTATCTGCAGTGTTCTACCGCTTATTTTCCATTTTTTCCCTCGGGCTCGTATCTTTTTGTGTTTTGCAAGCTGCGGGCAAGTTGTTTATGACCAAAGTTTTGGAAGCACAAGCCGAATATATACCAGGTGATTTTTTTAACTTGAAACTTTCAAATATCTCGAAAAATAGGCACTCTATTAAAAAAATGTTATGAATAAAAATTTAATCACTCTGAGGAGTAAATACACTGATGTTAAAATCGATTCCCCCACACCGCCCCCTGGGGTATGAGCGGGGGCAAGTTGGAAATTTTAAATGGGAATCCCTATTTTTTATTGCATATTCGGTTTCTTTGGATAAAAATGCGTATGATTTGTCTTAAACATTTTTCTCGTTTCGAATTTTTTTAACTTATTTTTCGAACTTTCCCCCTCTCCCACCCCCAGGGGGCGGTGTGGGGGAACCGTTTTTAACATCAGTGTATTTACTCCTCAGAGTGATTAAATTTTGATTCATAACATTTTTTCATAGAGTTCCTATTTTTCGAGATATTTGAAACTTTGAAGTTAAAAGAATCACCCTGTATGTACTTGCAAAAATTTTAAATTGTTTATTGCAATAATTTTCTTAGTGTTAGTAATTGAGATGCTTCGCTGACCTTCGTCTTTACGGCGAATCGGCGATCTGTAGATGATTGCATTGAAGATGAAGTTAAAGTAGCAACAAAGACTTTCGACACACACATACACTTAACTGCATACACACTGACATATGTCTCACTATTCTACGAGTAAACTGACCCGATTTGAGAAAAAGCACGGTTTGTCAATAAGACTTCATAAGCAGTTAACATGTTTAGAACGCGGACCTATGCTCTAGATTCCAAAATGCGATTTACAAAAATCCATGAAAAAATAACTGAAAGGAATTTTGCCGTTTCGCTTGCGGGATATTAACTGCATATAAAAAATATTTCAGAAAATAAAAAAATCAATTTCGAAAAAAATGTCAGTTAACAGGTTTAGACCACGGACCCTTCATTTGACCTATGGGGAATAAATTTCAGGAGAACTCAGATACTTTGGTTACAAATAATAGTAATGCAAGGGATGTTATCTATAAGAATATCAGTGGGTACAGTGAGAAAGAGCTATTAGGACACACTGGGACAAGTCGTGGAACATTTTCGCTTCATTTCAAAAGAAATAAGTATGGAAATTTGGCTTGATTATTTTTAATCATGTACAGAAACAAAGAATACTGCATTTTAAAAAATATTTTTCAATTATTGTTTTTGAATTACAGTATGGCATGTGTAAATCGACACATGTTTTTGCTGACATTGGTCAAAATATACATTATAAAAAAATCGTTCCTGCATAAAATTTAAGTTTACTTTTAGGTTGTACCTCTAAAAAACAGATTATTATTGTATGGGAAGATTGTTTAAGAAAGAGTACATTTTAAACGGCGAAAAAATTGATCTTGTTGTGAATCCAATTCATTTGTTGACTTTTTCAAGTTTTTCGTGCTATTTTTTTCGTCAAATATTTTGCAAAAAAATATAATTTTTAATTTGGAACGAGCCCAAGTTTTAATTCTTAAAAATCATTCTGCATTACAAAAGTAGGATTTTTAATTAATCCATTACACATACAAACACACACACACATATACACCTTGTATAACTCTATATCCAAGAATCGTTACAGAATCTGTAGTCGACATATTAACTTTAAAGACACAGCAGATAAAATTCCCACTGTGTCCCACCCTCTCTCTTATTTGTTTGCTCTATTTCATTTTAATTTCAAAGCCTTTATCACGACACGAAAAAATATTATATTGCATAATTAGGAGAAATCGCAAAGATCTTTACATATCTGAATCATAGAAATGTGAAAAGATCTACCCTGAGTCATGCTAGAAACACAAAATTTTTCTACTCACTAAGGAATACACTGTGAAAAAGTATTACTTGATTCAGAGAAATGTAGGACTGAATACGTCCAATCAAATATTGTTTTTATAAAAAAAAATGTTTTTGATTTCAAGAAATAATAATTTTCAAATACAAAGGTCACTTTTTTATAAGCAAAAGTTCTTTAGATCAGACATATTTGATTGGACGTATGTGGACTGCATTTCTTTAAATAAAATAATCTTTTTTCTTAGTGTAGAAAGTACTTTCTACTCACATTGCTTGAGAGCGAGTCTTAGAACCTGCTCTAAATACAATCACGAAAATAGCCAGAAATCATTGGGTTGTTACAATAAATAATACAAGCTGTTTATCGATACCAACAGATTACTTCACTCATTGACAAAAAGACATTATTAAAATAAAGAATATTATATTTTTATTTGAGGCGGATTCACGCTCTATTAAATGGATATTCCATTTTCTTAAATTTATGAAAATTTCGTTTCTATAAATCCCCTTGGAGAAAAATGTTCTGGCGCTGGCCTGACCCAAACCAGACCATCTCGTTTCCAGTCTTGGCGCTGAACAGAATGAGCCTGAGTATCGCCAAAAGTGTACATTTTTTTCCTGGCTAGCCCCAGGCCAGACCGTCTGGTCAACCGCTATGTATGGGCTGGTCAGCAGCGAGTTACTGGCTGGCTGATAGTTTGTGACACTTGATCAACAAAAACTAGCAGGGTGTCAGAGAGTTCAGAGTAAAAACGTAAACTGGTACTTCTAGTTGTGACGTCGTCTGACAATTAAATTTTTTTAATGACTTGAATAAAAATCATTTTTCACTATAAGCATCTGTGGTTAAAAAGTTTTCATTATAGACACCCTGTAACTTTTTCGAAATATTTCAAAAAAAATTACGGACTGAACTTAGTTTTTTTGTTCTTGACCAGCTGATCGGATCCAAACAGGGATCAGATCAGTCTGTCAAAGTGTTTAGAAAAAGAAGTACTGCGTTCATAGTGTGAATTTCTTATTTTCTATCGTTTTCTTGGCTCGCTGATAATCTTGTCTAGATGCCCAGTGCCAAAACTGAGCCAGGTCAGTTTATCAAGGTTACAAGAAAATGAAGTCTTGTTTTGATAGATTGAATTTATTATTTTCTATAATTTTAAACGCCCAGTAAGCTTTTTCAATATGTCAATAAAATTAGTCTAGCGTCAGACCTGGGCCAGGTCAGATCTTCCAGACCTTGGTGGCAAACTTCAGACAATCACGACAAATCCATCATCAATTAAACATATCTCAAAATGTAAAACTCCCAAACTCGTTGTCAAGGAGTTTTTTTGATTCCATGATGCTTTTAAATCGAATCGGTTTTAATAATTTACTAGAATTAAGCGCCCGTGATGTGCGCGCCCCGCGATGAATTAAACAAAAATTAATTTTATTTTAAGAAGAATGTATCCCCATATCATTCCCATATTTTTCCTCATCGCTCAGATTTCATAGAATTACCTATTTCTTTAATTAAATTATTATTTAAATGAATTAGTAAATTAATAATGTGATGTTTTCAATAATTCAACGGCCCCTTACGAGGGTTAAAACGCACACCAAATTTTAAACATTTTAAAGGATTTCAACAAGTTGGACAGATTACCATGAATTTTGACAGATTTCAAAGTATTTAAAAAATGCAAAAAGTTTACCAGGAATTTAACGATATTTTTAAAGCCCTTTGGTGTTTTAAAGATTTTAGGAAATTTCGAGGTAAATCAAAGCTTTTAAGATATTTCACATTATTTTTCATCATTTAAAATATTTTTTAGGGATTTCACAGGATTTCATGTCGGGCTCTCCACCAGACTGCAAGATTGGCTAAATCCTGAAGATTATATTTGAAGTGAATACAATATTTTAACTATTTTAACAGATTTTAAGGGATTTTAAAGGATTTTAAATCATTTAAACAATTTTATTCTTAAGAGATTTTAAAATCTTTTATTGATTTTTAAAGAATTGCCTAGGATTTCAAAAGATTTTAAAGGATTTTAATATTCTTTGTATATTTTAAAATATTCCAAATGACTGAACAAGATTTCAAGGGATTTAAAGGAATCTCGTACGATTTCAGAGAATTTCGAAAAACTCAAGAGATTGCAAGAATTTTTATAAGATTTCATGGGCTTTCGAGTGATTTCGGAAATATCGTAGGATTTTCATTTCTAATATATCAAGGGATTTTAACGAATTTTAAGAAATTCCTACGGATTTCCTCACATTTAGGAGATTTTGAGAGATTTTTGGGGATTTTAATTAATTTTAATGGACGTCGTTCATGGTAGTTTCAGAGGATTTCAATTATTTCATGCAATGTTATGGGACTAAGAGAAATTTGGAATAATGTCAATAGATTATAAGAGATATCAAGGGATTTTTGTTAAGGATTTCAATGAATTTCAAGGGATTTCAAAAATTTCTATAAATTTCAAGAAATATTTCTAGGGTTTTCACAGGATATCAAAGATTTGAAGGAATTCCCAAAAGTTTCAAGGGCTTTCAAAAGATTCTACATGATTTTACAAGATTTTAAAGGATTTAACAGGGTTTCGAAGGGTTTAAGGAATTTGAAAAAGTTTCAGAATTTGAAGAATGAATAACTGCTCAGGAAGAATTGAGAAATTAAAATTCTTTTCGCTAAGAATATAGAGGTATCAAATTCTTTTTTCTTGCAAATTCCAAACTTTTTTATTTTTAACGATTATTTACTCGGAGACCTCATCTCAATTTTAGATTTCCATGGCCATCTATGTTTCTGCTCGATTTGAGATTTTCATGGCCACGCATGCCCTATTCGACTTGAAATTTTTATAAACATTTCATCCTCAAACTTTAGAGAATATTTGTAAATTATACATCTTGTTAATTTTAATCGATTTCAAACACGATAAGGTCAACTTTAAATTATCTATGAATAAGCAAGCGTTGCAATTTAATAGATTTTAATTGCACGTTCTGTGTGCAAGTATACAATATACCGCGTTTGTAAATTCAAAACCAACACAGACTGAAGAAGTAAAGTGTTAGCCCACTCACCCTATTAGTACCCATAGGGGTTGTCAGCAAAATGTCTCTTCCAGACGTTCCATAATCCTTCACATATTTCCCAAATCTTCTTATATCGACCTTTCCCCTTACTACAGATTTTTTCACTTTACCAAAGGGACACGAAAGCACTCAACATAAAAACGTCAATACATCTTTCAGTTGAATATGAAAAAGAATACGTTCACTATAGATAAACCCACGTAGGGAAATAATTGAATGTATTATTAAATAATATATGGTTTCGACATTTTTAATAAGAAGAGTTTAAATGTATTTGAAAGAAGTTTAGTTAATATTTCTGGGAAAGTGTATGAAGCTTCATTATGTAGGCCTTTAGAATGCAACCATTGTCAGAAATAAAAAATTGGTGAAATGAAACTGATCTCATCTCTTTCACTTTTTGAAGTCATGCATACAAAGTAGTCTCATATCGATTATATAAACCCTGTGCCTGGTGCTTAGCGCTGTCTGCTACTATTTTTCCTGAGTGACCTGAATAACCTACTGACACTGCTGACCTACTGGCATCCCTCATTTTATTCTCTCCAAGTTTAACTTTGACGTTAAATTATAATTCTAAACGCAATCCAATCAAAATAAAAAGTAATTTTCCTTTGTAATTTAAAATTACTGTCCTTATGATTTATTAGGGACCGTCCGAGGGGTCGTCCATAAACTACAATCCCAATTTTGGGCTACTTCTGACGTCTCGTCGCCCCTCGTTGAAGATCAAAGTTTTGTACCCGTCCATCGCCCGATGAAAGTATTTGACCTCTTACCGCAGTTATCTCAAATAAAATTGCATTTTCAACAAACATAGATGAAATTTCAACAAATTGGTTGAATTTTTAAGCAAAAAAGATGAATTTCCTACAAAATATTTGAATTTTGAAGCAAAACGACCAATTACAAGCAAAAATGGAACATTTAAATTTTCTTTAAAAAAAATTACTTTCCAAAAAATGAAAACAAAATCTTAACCAGTTGAATTGGACGAGAAAAGACATAATTTTAACAAAATATTAAGTTTAATCCTTAATCAAAAAGATGTGTTTCCATCAAAGAAGGTTTAGTTTCTACTAAAAAAGATGAAAAATTAGTTTTTAATAAAAAAAGAAAAATTTTCAACAAAATATTAAAATTAATTATTTTTCAGACTTTAATCTTAATATAAATTAATTTTTAACTTATAAAAATTAATTTGTTACATCATTTTTCTACTAATTTTCTAAATTGTTGAATTTTTAAGCCAAAAAGACGTTCTGCCTATCAAGCAATTGAACTATCAATCCAAGAATATGATTTTGAATTAAAAATAACAATTTTAAATACATAGTTTAATTGTTAAGTGTAGTCGGATGTTCTACTGAAATAGTCTAACACCAAATAGTTACATTTTCACTAAAATTATGAACCTTCAAACTGAAAGTAAAGTGCTGATTCCTGAAAAAAGTTAATTTAGCTTGAAAGCAAGTAGTTTATTTTGAATAACACATGCGCGCACGGCCCACTGGTTCGAGCGCGCCTAGATCGCGCGACTGTTGTTTCTTGAGCTTCATGCTCAATGATGCCTCGGTCTTTGTATTTTTTTCACATTTGTGCACAGACCTTTTAAATTTAAAGGTGAAAGCACTCGATTTTGTCAAAAATGTTAGCTTTCCCACATTACGTTGACTTCGGTCTGGAATTGCTTATTCAGATATTGCATAATAAAGAGGAAACTGTATTTATCATGATTATTTTAATATTTTTTTCTTATTTTGCATACAATTTTATTCTCAGATACGTTCAAGCATGAATCATTTCAATAATTGTTTTTAAAATTTTAATTTTTAATCTTGTATTTACTATTGCAAGAAAATCGTTTTCCGAAAAATTTAATTTTTTTATTTTAAATGTTTTAAATGCTCTTTTTTAGTAGAACACCTTTTGGCTGATTCTTTTTTCGAAGCTTTTGTCGTTTGTCCGAAAATTTAATTTTTATAGTTTGGCCGCAAAATCTTGTAGAACTTTTAAAGAGCAACGTCAAACCTTCATTTTTTTCATATTATGCGTTGTTTAAATAAAAATGTTCATTCTCGTTTTCTTTTTGGCATCAGATTACTGTTAATAGACATTTTTAGTCAAAGAGAATCAATTTTCAACCAAATAGTTGCATTTTTAACTGTAAAAGATCAATATTCTGCTAAAAATGGAATAGTTGCGTTTTCAGTTAAAAAGGTTATTTTCAACCGTAGTTTTTCGCCAGACTTACATTTCAAAGATTTTATGATTACGTTTTTTTCATCGATAATCCCAGCCAGCTCTGCCCCCCTCCTCCCCCACGAAACCCTTACCAAGATTCGCCCCCTAGTTTTTTCTGTGCTTATTTCAATAAATACAAAGAAGTTTATTTTTTAAGCAATAGATTAAAACATTATGAAGGGACAGACAACCTCGAGAAAATCTTGAACTCTTCCATCTGCCAGGATACACTATAAATTATGAGGAAAAGCAACACGTTCGAAATAAATTGGATGTCATTCGAAGATCTGTAAAGATGATTGATCTACACGGCTTCCAAGCTTCTTGTACTCTGTTTGTACAGCTGCAAGAAACACCAACTGCTTGCGATTTATTACTTAATGCGTTTAAATTTTCACCTTTCCCATTTAATCCATTCCAGGAATCTTATGCCATTAAAGCTTTCATGTGAGCTTTAAATAATGTTTAATTGAAAACAGTGAACATCATTTTGCCTAAGATAATCTTATCATCCCTTAACTAAAGTAGTTTCAAGCTCTCACGTCTCTCGGATTACTAATAGAGAACTAATGACAAGATTAGAGATAATAATTTATTGTAAGAATAATTTATTCAAGTACACTGTACTTCAGGAATAAGTACTGCTGCTTAAATAACTAGAATATTGGGATCGCTCATGTATCACGTAACGCTTTGTCCTGACATATGATAAAGCCACTACTGTTTTTCTCAAGCCTCTCTATTACGCAATACTATACTGGTGCGGCATTGGCGCTGTCTAGTTTTTCTATGTATTTGATTCAAACCTTTCTGCTATCTAGTCCAGTCTTGGCGCTATCTAGGAGTTCATTAAGAATTTGAATATATGAAGACTGTTCAGATTTGAAATTATTTCTAGACAGAATCACGGTTTGAACTTAAAAAGAATTACAGAAGTGTATGCATAAAATAGAAGTTTTGGAATAAAAGATTTAGGAAGTTACAATACATAATTGCATAAATGCTCAAGTAATAATTAAATGTACAATATTACATATCTAAGATAATTAACAATAATTATTCACCGTAATTAAAATCTTAATATATGAGCAACGATTTTTTCAAATAATGTTTAAAAACCTTTCCTTTCAATCGAATTATACAATAGTAAAGTTAAAATAAATTTATAATAATTATACTTTGTATAATACTATGTATTATATTCATAATATTCCAGAAAATTTAATCTAAACATAAATGATTAATTTAATTTATTTTTATTATTTTTATTATTATTATTATTATTATTATTACACCATTAAGTCGTTTTCCTTTCGGGGTAGGTGTCACTCACTCGGTGGGGAAGAGAGTAGTGTGAGGGAGGGGTTATATAATTTTTAGATTGATCTAGAATTCTCGTGTTATTTATTTAAATAACACATTCATTCCGCAACACTCCAACCACCAAAGTTGCTGACAAATTTCTCTAGCAATTACCCCAAGTGAAGATCCTCACAAAGTTGTCCTGTAAGGTTCCCCACTTGGGTCCATTCGTATCCAAAGTCTTTTGTTTCCGGCGTCATTAATTCTACTCATAATATTTTTATTACTACTTGCCGCCATGCTTTCTTGTCCTGGCATACTTCTCTAGCTTGTTTCACGTCCATGCATTTTTTCATGCAGGCTCTCATGTTTCGTTAGTCGTTTATCTTTCATTCTCTCAACATGTCCGAACGATCTTAACCGATTTCTTTCTTATGTGTCAACTAGTATCTTTTCCGCACCATATTCTTCAAGAATGATCTCGTTACTCACTTTGTCCATCAGAGTTTCCCCGCATATTATGCGCAAGAGTCTCATGTCAATCGCATTAATTTTACTCTTATCTTTTTCTTGATAGGCCCATGTCTCGCTGCCGAGCAGTACATGTGACTCGAGAACGTTGTATATGATGTACAGAAATTCCTCTAATTATAGCGAACAAATTTCAGTATATTCAACACAAAATATAACTTTATTTTTCTCGAAAATATCATAAGAAAAAAATTCTAAAAATATGAGACAACATGCGTGTTGTAGGTGAACGTATTGCAATACTGATACAGAGTTTCAAAATGTTCAGACGATTAGCGATTATTTTCTGGCGAATAAAAGGTGAAAAGGTACTATAACTCTTATGATAATTTCCGAATACTCAACTTTGAATGGCTCTAAGTCAATTATTTTCTTCTTGGAAAAATGCAAAAGACCACGATAATCGAGGCATCTGTATCCATTGTTTTTTGCATCAGGGCTTAGGGACTGTGTAAACTTCCTGAGTACGAGAGAAGGTCGTATTGCACGTGTATCAGTAGCGCCAGCAAAGTTACCCTGCTGAGAATGCGGTTGCTTGGATTATCGTAAAGTATTTTGTATTTTTCCAAAACGAAAATAATTTTTTAAACATTCAAGTGCCACTTTTTGCTTATGGAAAATATAGACAATATTTTCAGAAGTCAAAAATGTGGAATTTTCTTTAAGAATAATCTCTGTATGTTCCTTGGTTTCAAAGATGACACATCCCTACGTTTTTGTTAATAACTTATTAAGAAATGATTGTTTTTGTCTGTAAATTTCACAGTTGTTTTCAGAAAGGATCAAAGAATTTTTTTTTCAGAATCTTCTTTATTTATTTTCAAAGATTTAGAGCCTTTTAAAGTTGAGTATTCCGAAATGATGATATGATTATGGTGCTTCTTCACCTATCACTCACAAGGAAATAATCGCTGAGGATCTGAACATTTTGAAACTATCAGCATGGACAAAACATTCACCTGCAACATGCATGGTGTCTCATATTTTTAGATTTTTTTTCTGCTGAGATTTTCACAAAAATCTTGACGAAAATAGAGGTGCCTATATTTTGTTGACAGATAGTACTCCCCTCCTATTCGTTTGTCCTACAGCGAGTCCAGGGACAGTGTGACGACGGAGATGCACAGCATGCATCAGGATATTTTTTCAATGAATTGTATGCAATTAGGATAAGCAGAATCGTCAGATAAATAGTTATTAATAATTTGTTGTTATTAAATATACAAGTAGTTGAAGAAGACATTCTTCAAGTTCGTGTGCGAGTTATGAATAATGCGGCTAACCTCAAAACGCACTGTATGTATGAAAATTTTTAAAAATTAAAATTTCCAAATAGATATCTAAACTTCGTATGAGACTTTGTGAACTTCATTTATTTAATAAAATGAAAAAGATCTAAATTTGTGTTTTATTTTTTATTTTAATTTTATTTAAATAAAGGAAAGATACCCTGTAAATGTGAGTTTATTATTTTAATTTTTTAATTTGTTAAAATAAAGAAAAACACCCTCAAGCATGTTGGTTGAGGTTATTATTATATTAATGAATTTTAACCAAATCAGCTTTCCGCCGGGTGTGTGGTTTAATAACTTGTGGTTTTATTTATTTCAATTAATAAACTGTTCAACAGATATATGGGTTAATAGCTTATAGTTTTATTTATTTATATCAATAAATTTCTACTTGTATACATATCGTTTTAAAGGATTTGCGTTTGGGTCATTTTAAAAATCACGCCGAACTCCGCGAACGTACACAATAAATGGCGACATCCGGCTACGTTACATCCTCTATACTATGTCCTAAGGATAGGGTGACCATAATTGATTTTTGAAAAGTAGGACAAAAAGTTTTGAAAAATGAGGAAAAAGTAGGACAAAAACTTATTTAAAAAAAGAGGGCAAAGTAGGACAGAAAAGTT
>JAAAKG020041094.1:0-18991 GCA_010014905.2 Druon quercuslanigerum
TCCTGACCATATTTCAAATCCGCCTTTCAACGATCCGTTTTCTATGTCCCTACTTTCGCATCCCTTTTTCTTTGTTTAATAGCAAAAATATTATTCAGGAGTTATAGGTACTTTATAAGTTATTATTTATATTAATAATTAATTTATTTATTAATTTATAAGTTTTTAAAGCAGAGAAATAAGTTCAAAAGGGTTAATGTATGATTACTTTTTAATAAACAAATATTATTGATAATTACCTATTTTTAAATGTGAGCAAAAAGAATAAAGTTACCGACTGATGACCAGTGTCCCCAATCTTTGGAACTTTTTGAACTGAGCTTGCGTCGCGCCGACAACCCCATTGTTCACTGCTAGCGCGCTGATTTTGAATGAGATAAATATTAAAATTTAATATTTTTGATCATTAATGTTTAAAAAATGCATCCAAAGTAATTTCTTAATTGTAAATTAGAATTTTGGAGAAAGGGATAAAAAAATAATTTTGTTGTTGTTGTAAATTTATCTTTTTTGATGAAAACTCAACTGTCTCAGTTAAATATTCAATTATTTTAGTTGAAAATTCATCTCCTGATGAGAAATAATTTTAAAGTTAAAATTAAATTTTTTTAACTAACAAATTTATCTGTTTAAATTTTGGTTGACAATTTATCTTTTTATATTTAAAACGCATGTATCTAATTAAAAATTCTTTTTTATATAATTGGCAGATTGAGATTACGACACCTTTCAAAGATCCTATGTTATTAATAAAGTTATATTTTTACCTGAACCGCATTCATTACTTTTGAAATGAAATAAATACTTTAAATAGGAATTTTTCAGGAATATGTACCTTTTCTCCGTTCTATTTAATACAATCTGGAAAGGTTTCAACTTTGTTTATTAAGAGGAGTTATGACATTCGGTTATATTATTCTCAGGGCTTATTTAAAATAAAGATGCGCTCCAGAATCATATTTTATTATTCTCCAATAATAAATAAGATAATTACTGGTGTGATTTATGAATTTAAATTACTTTAATTCAAAATTACTTTTTTGTAATTCAGGTTTTCTTTAAGTTATTAAAAAAATGTATTATATAACATTTATCAGTGCAGTAAATAATTCTTCGTAATTTATTTTAGGTAACTTCAGTGATTTTATTTTGAATCGCATTGTCGGATATAAGAAAAATTAATTTTAAAACTTGAAAGAGACGAGATTAGCCGTTGCGACAACAGAAATGATTTATTTTTCTGAACTCAGCATTCATAATCTTCTTTTAATTAAAATCGAATTTTTTGTATCTGTCACTCAAAAATCTTATGCTAGGATTAGGGAAATTCTATTCGGACTTTTCTTAATCATTATTTATTATAAATATTATACCTGAATATTTATATAATTCAAAATTTTCGCGCTCACAGTGACCAATCAGATTGTCGGCGCGACGCAAGCGCAGTATATAAAGTTCCCAAGATTGGGAACCCTGCCCATGATTTACGACGATAAGTTTCTTTCATATGAATAAACGTTTATATTTAAAAGTTTGTTACATAACCTGCAAAATATGTTGATCAATTAATTATCTTCATAAATCTATGTCCATCAGAGTTCGATTACATGTCTGCCTTAAGGTAAATATTGTGTTACTCAATAAACATAATGTTTAAGTGGGCAAAGCAAAAAATAGGTTCTTTAGAAATAGGCTTAATTAGAATTAAGATCCTTTCGAACCCCAAGTGTGGTATAATTTAATGCTCAATTATCGTTTTGGCTTCCTTTTTAGCAAGTAGGGTTCATTTTTGTTGCAGCTCCTTCCGAACCAAAAACGGGTTCCAAAGAAAACCTCAGTTTTTTCTATGCCCCCTAAAGGGAAAAACGGTTACTTTGGTCTTGCCTAGGGCCTGACCATTGAGATTACCCTTCCCCTTCACTTGCGATTTGTCTAATTTCAAAAGAAAAATACGCATATGACGATCTATTCAAGACAATATTTTAATCTAAAAAAAAAATATATATGATCAAAAAAGGAAGAGAAGGGTGAGGGTAAACTCAATGGTCAGACTGAAGGCACAGACCAAAAGTAGTTAAATTTTTTAACTAAAATGCATCTATCTTTGTTCAAAAATAGACTATATCTAAATTCACAGTAGAAAAAAATTATCTTCAACCAAAAAAAATTTTCCAAGAAAGTGTTCGACTTTTAGAGTTGATATTCGAACCAAGAGAACATTTTAATTTTTAATCGAAAGTAGTTAAATCCAACCAATACTGCTCAATTTTTATTCAAATACTTGAATATTTAATTAAAATAGAGCAATTTTCAACCAAACAGGTGTACTTTCAACTAAAGAAGATGAAAATACTATCAAGAAGCATGAATTTCCAAACCAAAAAGGCGGATTTTCTAAAAAAAATTGAATTTTTTACCTAAAAATATACATTTCCAATACAAAAATATAAATTTAGAACAAAAAAGTTTATTTTCAACCAAATAGTTGAATTATAAACTAAAAAGGAGCCATTTCCTTCAAAAACGGTATAGTTTAATTTTCAGTGGAACCGCAACTTCGTAGTATGATTCAAACTAAACATTATTGAAAATAATTAATAATAAATTGTTTAACTAATTAATTTTGTTAACTTTAATTAATTATTTAACACACTCTTATTGAAAATTAGACAAAAAGTGGATTTCTTTTAAAACGCGAAATCTAATTATCAGTATAAAGTAATATATTATGCAAGCATAAGATACACTTTAAATTTTAAAGAAACGCAAAAGAATAACATTAGAGTCAAAAATTAAATTTACAAAAATCTCATTTTTTTCTTACGGGAAATTCGAAAAAAATTTCCGGGCGATATGCATGAAAACTGGAGAAAAAAAATTGGAACACTTTAATGCATACGAAATAGAGGAATTGCGTTCATAATGAATAAAGTTAAGCAACATTGTATTTAAAATGTTGTACATTCTTGTTCCTCTAATAAAATTTGCCATATATTATTTCACACATTTTTGTCCAATTTTTTTTCTTCTACCCTCCTTAATGTAATAATTTGTAACAAAATAGTTTTGACCCCCCCCCCCCCCTCACCTCCTCCCGCCTATATAATCTAAGTTTTTCAAATATTTTCAGTAGAAGAATGTTTATCAAAATTTGCATTTTTTTACATTTTTCTAGATTTTTCGACAATCTAACCTTGAACTAAAATAGGTTAAATATTTTAAAGAAAGATTGCATTCAGAATAAGCACTGATAATATATTATATAAAACATTATATTTTCAACAAGATTTAAAAAACCATGATCGCTTACTAAAAGTTTCGATTTTTCCCAATTTTTAATTCATTTTTTTTTGTTTTTCTTTTTTAACCGTTAAATATAGTAAAGTAGATCTCTAATTCTAAGGGTGTGTTTAGCAAATAGTTCTAAGCGCGATAAAAAATTTCAAAATTTTGAGAGATTTTGTGACTAGAAGTCATTTTAAAAACTGTGAACAAACTCTTTTTTCAATCAATATTAATTTAAAACACCCTAAATTGTTTAAAATTTTAAAATTTAAAATTTTTTAAATATTTTAAATAAATATTTTGAAATATATTTATATCTATGAACATATCCTTGTCATATTTAAAAATATCTTTGAATCCTTAAAATCCTTTCATTTTTGCAAATAAATTATCTGAAATTATATTAAAATACAATAAAATTGTTTGAATTCTCGCAAAATTTTATAAAATCTAATGATGTTTTTTTAAATCCCTTGAAATATTTGTTGTCCTAGGGAATCTTGTAAAGTTACTCAAATCCTCAGAAATTTTGTAAAATCGTATGAAATTTCTTAAAAATCCTTTGAAATATGTAGAAATCTTGAATATTTTCTGAAATTCCTTGGAATCTTTTTAATATACTAAAATCATTAAAATTCTTGAAAATCTTTAAAGATAATTTAAATTCTAACAAATATCTTGGAATATGTCAAAATCTCTTTAAATCTTTAAAATTATTTGGAATACTTGAATATTTGAAATATTTGAATTTCTATGAAATCCATAAAGATATTGGTATTTATTCAAAGTACCTTATCGCGATAACTTAAAATCGTGAAAAATTGCTGAAATCTTCATAAATCTTATAAAACTGTGTCAAGTTGCTTAAAAATTCTTTAACATATTTTGAAAATCTTTTAAAATTTTTTGGAATTTTTTAAAACTTAAAATTTTTTTTTGAATCTTTGTAAAAACATAGAAATATCAGAAAATCTATTCAAATCTTTGAAATAATTTGAAATCTCTCAATTCACGTGAAAAATTTTCTAAGATTTCATTAAAATAATATAAAACTCTGGAAATTTCATTAAATGAAATCAGATCTGATGATATTCCTCGAAATATTTAAATTAAATAATTAAATTTCCTGTAAAACTTCAGAAAATACCTTATCCCGAGGATTTTAAATTCTTCAAAATATATAAAATCCTCTTAAATCTTATAAAATACCGTGAAATTCCTTAAAAATCCTTAGAAATATTTGAAAATCTTCTGAAATTCCTCGGAATCTTTTAAATATTTCTAAAGTTTTTAGAATATTTCCAAACACCTTAAAAAATGTTAATTTTTTTTTAATACTTTGAATTCTTTCAAAGTCCTTAATTATTGTCAATAAATCCTGTGAAAATTCATTCCAATATTATAAAATTTCCTTGAAACTTTAAAAAACCGGATGATTTTCGTTGAAATCCCCTGAAAGATTAAAAGAGTAATGCAATTCTTTGTGATCCTAGAAAATTCATTAAAATACGTTAATTGTGAGCCTTTACCATTCTTTAAAATTACTGTATTTCTCGAAAATCCTATAAAATTTTTTTTAATTCTATGAAATTCCTTACATTTTTTTTGGAATATTAAGAAATCTATTAAAATCCCTTGGAATTTTTTTAAATGTCTTAGCTTAACCCGATAAACCCGGGGAAGCATGTAAAAAATCCCCCAAAACGAATCGAATGTTGAGCCAACATGCAAAAATTTTGATTTTTAAAAAATCGAAATAAATTATAACGAACTTTTCTAAATTATTCTCAACGTGCATTATTTTTTCAAAAAATATTTAGCGGGAAATTTAAATAAAAAATTTTTCGAAATTAAAAAAAATTTATTTGCGATAAAACGTAACCTACTATCTAAGCTTTTTACCAAAGAATAGTCACTTAAAGGGCTATGCATGACAATTTTTCCGAATTTCAAATTAGCGGGATCTTAGTGTTAAATATTTAAAATAGTAATTTTCACATTAGGGTGGTCCAAATTTGTCCCTGTAAAAATTGATCTTTCGTTTTTTCTTGATAACTCCTCCCTAATTTCTTTGTTCCCTGGATAGAGAAATAGCATCATTTTTTTTAAAAATATCTTGTGTCTCGGAATTTTCGAAATTTACATGGGGTTTTAAAAGGAAAAACTCGATTTAAAAAAATGGACAAAAGATATTACTTTTGAATTTGGACAGCTCTAATCCCATTTTATTGTGCGCGGAATTTTCCATAAAATTGCAAAATAGCAGTTTTCCATCAAATTTTTTCAACGTGAATTATTTTTAATCGATAAAATTCATATTTGAATGTATTTTTTAAATAATTACAAATGATATGCACTTGATTAGTTTCAAGTGTTGTATTTCTGTTTAAAATATTTTGTAAACATTTCACAACTTATATTGATTTGAACATTATTTCCCCTTAAAATCGTAAAAAGTTATTACTTTTTGGAAATAATGTCATAATTAAAGAATCTTGAAAGCAATATGTTTTCATAGGATATTAAAATTATTTAAAATTTTTTTATTGTTCTAATAATATAGGGTACGCGTTGTAAGACAAGGAAATACTGAATATTAAGCGACATGGTATAAGAGATTAGAAAAATATAGACTTTTCTCCATCTTGTCTAGGAACAGGCGGAAGTGAATGATTATTAGTTGTTTAAATAGTTTCAAAATATCTTATTATTTGCATCATTAATTACAGAAAGGAATAACTATTCATGATTTAAAGCGAAAAAAATTACTTAGTGTCCTTTAGAAAAAAAATATAACAAATAAGAGTTGTTCAAACAATTCCCGAATATCCTTTAAAAATATATTTCTGGCAACATGCTATAACTGTGTGATTATTTCCAGAAAATAAAGATTTTTTACGATTTTAGGAAGCAAAAAAATGTTGTAAAAAAACATTCATCAACGTTGCATAATTTTCCTAAATGATAATAACTTTCCATAAATTACAGGGGGAGCCGAATGGTTTGAAATATTCAATATTATTTAAAAAATACTTAGAAAATTGCCACTTATCCATTAAAAATAATTCACGCTGACAAAATTCCAAAAATACCGTCTTTAACATGAATTAAATAGAAAACTGCTATTTTGGAATTTTTGGGGCATTTTCCAGGCACAATGAAAGGGGATTGGGGGTGTCGAATTCAAAGGTTATTAGGTATTTTTTTCTTATTCCAGCTTTTCCCATTTAAAACCCACATAATTTATTTTTCCTGATAACGAATAATTTTCGTGAAAATGTTAGTTCTCGTATTTTAAAAATAGCAACAGACTAGGTCATGTTAGCAGCTTCTCAACATGGCCTTCTTATTTTTTTGAAGAAGTAACACCGCTACACCATCGCTTCGTTTTATTAAACTTTTCAATTTTTCACATTTTCCATATTAACATTTTTAAACATTATTATATATAGTTCTAAATAATTCTCTTTTTTCTTAAGCAATTAGTTTTCTATTATTGAGTTAGAAAATATCTCGACTACTCGAAATATTAATTTAGCGCTAATCTCTAGTAGCTAACTTTTTGCTAATGGAATCTGAAAAATTTCACAAGTCATTAGGTAAATTTTAATATTTTTCATTCAATGAGCGAAAATGCTTGCATAACAAAATATAATACTTTAATCTCTTAAGTGTGTACTTACCCTCTCTGTGCCTGATTTAAAAAAAAATTGTTATTCATCTATGGCACAAAATATGACAGTTTACTTTCATTATATTCACTTGTACGGAGAGCCATAATTTATTTACACCCTTACGAACAATTTATTTTTCCTTAATCTCCGCTCCTCTACAAGCCACAATTTTCATAATAATTATAAATGTTCTCCTTTAATGATAGCGGTATTTTGTTAAAACTTTGAAAGTGTAGCAATTAGTTGAACATTCCCAAAAAGTTCAACATTCGTTTGACAATTCATGCATTTTTTAATGAAAAATATTTTTTTTTTTGTAGAAAATCAATATTTTGTTGTTGAAAATTTATTTCTTTACTTTAAAATTATTTTGTTTTTAATAAAAATTAATATTTATCTGAAAATTTAATTATTCTATTTTCTTTCAAAAGTTATATTGTTTAAGAAACATTTAATCTTATTAGATGAAACTTCATCTGTTCATTTGGAAATATATCTTGTTGAGGATCTGCCTCTTAAGTAAAAAATATATCTTTTGTGTTAGAAATTCCTTCAAAAATCCAAAACTTGTTAGAAAATTCATGTATTGGGTTAAGAAATAATCTTTTGTTGGTCGAAGATTAACCTTTTTGTTTGAGAATTAATCTTTTTTCTTGGAAATTAATTTTCTTAGCTCAAAAATTTAAATATTGAATTTTTATCAAAAGCTTTCCTCTATTTAGTTAATAATTAATTTCTTCAGATGATACTGATTAAATATTAAATAAATCATTTAAAAATGTCAGAATTTTTTAGCTTTTAAAATTTCAAAATAAGGAGCGCTTACAAATTTTAGGTTCTGAGGAGTAAATTTATTTACGGAATTTATCAATTAAAGGCTAATCAGTAGGTTTTACATAAATGGGTTTTTCGTAAAGGAAATTAAATTAATTAAGTGCTTCAAAATTTAAAGATCTTTTGTATAACAAACACCAAAAATTAACTTGAGGGAGAAGGTTTAAGTTAAAAAAAAAATTAATTCAATTTAAAGAGTACAATAAAAATATTGAATAATGATGATTTTTTAACTATTTTAAAAATACAACTTTTTATTGATATTTGATAATAAAGTTACTTTTTTTATTAAATGAAATTTTATAGTCGTATAAATTACCAAGGACATTATAAACTAAAAACAATGCTTTCGACATTTTCATGAAAAATCGATTTTTTAGAGAAGCGCAAATAGCATGCATGCTCTTCGAAGTTTTGAAAAAGATATTAATTGTTCGGATCAACAATAACACAATTATTGAAAATAAAAACATCTGTACACTAAAGTGTTTCATTATTGGCCGTTTTTGTTTCAAAATTTATCTTTTTATGCAACAAATTTTATTTTTTAAGTTGCAAGTTCATCTTTTTTCTGGCGTTGAAAATTTTCCTTCTGGGTTAAAAGTTAAACTACTTTGTTATAAATTACGTCCTTTTTTGGTTAAAGATTCCTCGTTCAGTCGAAAATTACTTTGTCTGTCAAATACTACTTTCTTTATTCAGAATTCCTTTTTTGTAAAAAAATGTTAATGTGTGGTTGAAAGCTTAACTTTTTATTTGATAATTACTTTTTTGGTCAAAGATTCATAATTTCAATTGAAAATTTATCTCGTTGGTTGAAAATCGACCTGGTAATAAGACATTTTCTTGAAAACTCATTTTTTTTTGGCTAAAACTTTATCTTCCTTACTCAAAATTTAAAATTTTCAGTTCGAACTTTAAATATTATGTCGAAGATTGTTTCATTTTTGTTGTTGAGATCTAATTTCTTTAAACTGAAAATGTAAATATTCCCGTTCAATAATGCATGATTCTAGTTAAAAGTTCATCTCTTTGATTGAACATTAATTTTTTACGTTCTCATCAGAGAAGGTATTAGATTTATGTAAAATTTGACCCTCCCCCTCAGTTTTTGTCAAATGTCTACTATTTGAGACCCCATGAAGCCGAAGGAGCTTTAACGAAAGAGAATTCACAACAACCATATAACTGCTTTCGATGCTTTGACCTTTAGATTTAAAAAGTCTGTGCGCAAGTGTGGGGAATATATAAAGACCGAGCGTGAAGGGCGAGAATTAACACTCGCACGAATCGAGTCGCGCGCGACTAGAATGTGCCCGCAAAGCACGCATTTTTTTATAATAGAGACTTAACTATTCAATTTTAGGTTGAAAGATTATCTTCTTTGTTAGAAATTCGAGTTTATGATATAAATTAATTTTATTGGTTAAAAATTTAATTACTTTAGTTGGAAATTTGATTATTATAGTTAAAAAAATAATAATTGTAGTTAAAAATTAATTCTGTTGTATGAAAATCTATTTTTTTTTTAAGTAATATTTTTTTTCGGTTGAGTTTTTTAAAACTGAGAAAGGGAATCTTTTCAGTTAAAAACTTATATATTTAGTTGAAAAATTTCCTTTAGACTGCAGTTAATAATTTTTTTGAAACCTCTTATTGCTTAGTTTGAAAATTCATCTATTGTAGTGAAAGATTCATTAATTCATTTTGTTGAAAATTTTTTTGTATTGTTTCTGAACTATTCCATTTTTAGATAAAAACTAATCTTTCTTGGTTCAAAATTAAACAATTTGGTTGCAAATTAATCAATTTTAGTTTAGATTTATATTTTCTTAAAAAATCATCTTATTTGTTTGAAATTCATCTATTATAGTTCAAGATTTATCATTATACTTAAAAATTCATCACTTTGGTTAAAAACTCATTTTTTTGGGGAAATTTAGTTTTTTTAACTGAAAGTTTTATAATTAGAGTGAAGTATTAGTTGATCTAAGTTACCAAAAATAATTGTTTAACAAATTCTTTATTATTGTTAATATTATTTTCTTTGATTACTAGTATAAAACTATAAGGTTGAAATTAACATTAAAAAATACAATATTTGGTTGAAAGTTCATCTATTTCATCAAAATTTATTTTATTTGGTTGAAAATATATTTTTCGAACCTAAAATAAAATTTAATTCTATTCATTGTTGAAAATTTATCTGTTTTAGATGAAAATCTGTTTTTTTGTCAAAAATTTTTCCTTTTTTGGTAGAAAATTTATTTGCTGAGTTAATTTATTTTTTGCTGATAATTGTTTTTGTCTCTACAAATATATGCATTCCATTTTTGAGAGAGAATTGTAGAAAATTTACTTTTTGATTAAAATTCATATTTTGGTTTTCAAAAGTTAACTAAAATCTTTTTTGGATGAAAATTCAAACAGTCTTATGAAAATTTCTCTTTGCATTTACAAAATTTATCCTTTTTAGCACAAATTACACCTTAAAAGGATAAAAATGCAAATCTTTGGTTGAAAATTCAAGTATTTTGCAGAAAATTTACTTTTTGTTTAAAACTCACATTTTAGCGTTGAAAAGCCAAACTGAAAATCAAAAAACTGAAAAGTCATATGTTGGAGCAAAAATTTTGTATTTCTAAATAAAAATTTAACTGTTCGATTAAAAATGAATCTCCTTTTCTTGAGTATTCAACGATTTTGTTTGACAGTTTGGGTTGAGCCACTTTCTGAAGAAGTCGTTTTTTTGGAACACTCATATCTTTATTAAAAAATACATCCCTTTGGTTGAAAGTTAAATTATTTTATTGAAAAATTATATTTTTAAATTGTAAATTTAACTGCGTAATTTAGATTCAAACTGATTCTTGAAATATTTTTTTGAATAAAGGCCTATCTCTTTCATTAAGAATTTAACTATTTTGTGAAAAATTAATTTTTTTGCAAAAAGTCACATTTTTTGGCTGGAAATTTAATTTCTATTGATAGACTTCGTCTATTGGCTTCAAGGTTCAATAATTAAGGTGACTATTTATATATTTCCTATTTGAAAAAATTGTATTTCTTGAAATTTTTTCTTATTGTTTTCGAAATCCATTTTATCAAATAAAATTTCATCTCTTTTGGCTTTTTTATTAATTATACTTCTTTATTGAAAATTTAAGTCCTTCATTGAAGATTACAGTATACTATTAAAAAGTCATCTTTTATGGTAGCGAAGCCCGGTTTTAATAAATAAACACATATATAAGTTTGAAAATATAACATTTGTATCTGGAATATTGTTTGATTATGTTCATAAAAGATCCTGTGTTTAAAATATTTTAAGATTGAAATGCTTTTTTTTTTATTATTTGAGGTTGATTTGAAATTGATTTGAAACTTGCAAATGAAAAAATGATCAAGAAAACCATTAATTACTTACAGTAAAGGGGGGGGGGGTGGGGGGTTAGAAATATTTTGTGTCGGTTCAAAGTTCGGTTCAAAATCATAGGCTTTTGAGTGAGTATTCTGCGGTAAAAAACTGATATAATGTTTGAATTTTGTCAAATAAAAATTTTTTTTTAAATATTTTGAAATTTTTGTTAAGTTTGATTTTCCCGCCAAAATTTGTCCGGCAAATGGACATTTCCGTATTTAACTCATCCCATATCGCGGCTAAAGGTTTTAAATTTTTAGGAAATTTTTTTTTTATTCTATGCTTCCACATAGCTGACGGAACATTTAATTTCCTTTAAGGGAATTTTTGCGTGCTTATCCGTTGATACCCTTTAAAATTAATTACAAATATATGGAAACATATCATTTATCGATTTCAAGTAATGAATGTTTAAAACATTGCAAAAAACATCCTCTCTAATATGAGTTGGATAGAAAAATGCTATTTCGTATTTTTATGGGTATTTTCCGGGCACAAAAAATGTGGATTGGGTTGTCAAAATTAAAATTCACTGGGTACAAATCATTCATTTTTTCTGAATCAAGGTTTTAATATTTAACACCCAAAAAATTTATTTTTCAGATAATGAAAAAATTTCGGTAGGTGGGGTGTGTATCCTTAAAAACCAATCAATATGCAATGTAAAAACTCAAATGCCTAATTGAACTTGGATAAATAAACTTTTCTGCTAAATTGCATTAATTTCATGCAAAAGAGCAGAACAGTTTTTTTAAATACTTTTTTTCATCAGATTCTTCACTTTGGTTAAAATTTTCAACAATTTTGTTGTAAATGACATTTTCCTTGTTTGGCAAATTATTCTTTTAACTGGAAATGTAATTGTTAAATTTTTGTTTAAAAATTTATCTTTTCGGTTTGAAAACTCGTCTATTCGCTTGAAAATTTATGTGATTTACATATGACTCACGTAGTTTGTGGGTGACCCTTCATCAAATTCTATATGAATGTTTTTGCTAAAATTGTTTAAAACTTATTTAAAAATAAACATATTTTCAGTTAAAAATATTGATTTTCTAAGTTTAAGGCATTGTTTGACCACAAAATAAAAATATTTAATTACTTTTTGTTTCATCAAATTTCGATACCTCGAATATCCGTACAGAGAATTTTTGAATCTCGAGAAAAGTGGTTCCAAAATTGTGAAAATTTTCTTACTTTTTTAATTTGCATTCAATTTCACGCTGACAAACTAAAAATATACAGGCAAATACAGACAGGCAGTTCAATTTTTCACTAAATTGTTAAATTCTCGAGCCAATCAGAAAAAAGTTCTACAAAACAGATAAATTTCCTACTAAAGTAATCAATACATTTGACAAATTTTTTTAAAAGTGGTCAAACTTTAAACTAAGTAGTTGATTTTGTTAATAAAAATATATGAATTTTTAACAAAATATTTGATCCCTCAACCAAAACAGGTAAATTTTTAAACTAACAGTTAAATTTTTAACCAAAATGGCAACCAAATGGTCGGCATTGTCATATAAAAAAGATTAAATTTCGGCAACAAACAGTTGAATTTTCCAGTCAAAAGACGAAAATTTTAGAAGAAAGTTGCATATTCAACCCGAAAAATCGAATCTTTCACAAAAAAGTTTAAACTTCAAACAATTTTTAACTTGAATTCATTTGCAATCCACGAAGACGATTTGTCCACCATAAATGAGGAATTTTTTACCAAAAGACAATTTTTTAACATAATATTTGAATACTTCATCATACAGATGAAGTCTCAATCAAGAAAGATGAATTTTAAACCGAAAATATGAATTTACAACCAGAAACTTAATTTTTTACCAAATATTTTAATTTATTACCATATTGTTCAATGTCTAAGCTAAACAGGCAATTGAAAATTAAAAAGAAATATATGCCGAAAAAAATTAAACATTCCTTTTTTGTAAAAAATATGATGAATTTAAAAAAAATCAATTTTCAGTCGATTTGGAATTTCAGCTAAGAAAACAATTAATCTTTTACTTAAAAGATGGCTGTTTAAAAAAAATAGTTACATTTTCACTTAAATAATAAAATTTTTAACCAAATAGTCATTTTTTTGGTAAATAATTCATTTTTTGGTTAAAAATTTATATCTTTGGTTGAAGGTTTAACTATTCCATTTTTTAAAATTAATCTTTTTGATGGGCAAGTTATATTTTGGGAGTTTTATATAAAATATAATAGAAAAAACAATAAAATATTGTTCATAATTAGTGTTGGTCTAAAATTTCACGTTGCTTAAAGACCCTTTTGGAGATTTTGAATAATATTGTTACAAAAAAATATTGTTTTTGATATCGAAAGTAGTACACTACCGTCGGAAATTATGAGATCGATTGATGCAAGCACTATTAAAAATCACTGCTGACTTTGAACCACGATAACTCAGCGAAAAAAAATAATAGGGCATTTTCAAAAAAACAGTTAGAAAGCCTATGAAATTCCACGTCTAGTAATGTCAAACAGATTTTTTTTAATTGCTGAAGAGAATACAGCACGTGATAAGTTTCTTAAAAAAATTCTAGATTTTCTAAAATTTTGTAACTCGACTTCAACTTTTAGCACAACCAAGGAAAACTTTTTGAAAAATCTGAAAATTATACGACGTAGAGCCTGAAATTTTATCTTTAATTCAAGCCAAAGAAACTTAAAAAATCTTTATCGGTTCCCGAGATACGATTAAGAATGTTGAATCGTATCTGAGTTGAGTTTTAGTCAACGATCACGGTTCTCGGCCGGTCTGCTGCTCGCCTCCTTCGTTGAGGCAGGGCCGAATAGGCCACGCACAGAGGTATTGCTTGATTTGGGCTCTCTTATACTTTTGATTCTGCTCATTAGTAATTTTTATTTCAAATTATTGTACAGTTTTAAAATTATTTATTGTTTTTTTAATTATTCACAATTATTTTAATTCAGAATTACCCCTATCTTGAAGAATAAAAAAATAATAAACAGTTTTTCTTATTTCTTAAAATCTTTATCAACTAGAATATTATTCAAAATGTAAATATATTGTTACGAGAGTAAACTATTTTTCAAACGAACTAGGCAGCTAAATTCTCAATATATTATTTATATGAAAAACACTCAAAAATATTAAAAGTGAATAATAATGGAATTTCCAAAATAAATTAAATACAAAACAGTGCGTAGGTGTAATAAAAATTATATTTTCAATTTCTAATAAGTACTTTAATATTTTCCTTTACACAAACAACACGCTAATTATTTAATTTTTCGATGATCAAAATTACAATCAACCACCACCTCTGTGCGTGGCATATACGGTCCTGCCTCAACGAAGGAAGCGAGCAACAGACCTGCCGAGAACCGAGATCGTCAACTAAAACTCAACTCAGATACGATTGAACATTTTTAATCCTATCTCGGGAACCGATTTTAATTTTTTAAGTTTCTTTGACTTATATTAAAGATAAAATTTCAGGCTCTATGTCGTATAATTTTCAAATTTTTCCAACAATTTTCCTAGGTCATGCTAAAAGTTGAAGTCGAGGTACAAACTATTAGAAAATCTAGAATTTTTTTCAAAACTTCTCACGAGCTGTATTCTCTTCAGCAGATCAAAAAATAAACGGTTTGCCATTACTAGACGTGAAATTTCATAGGTTTTCCAACTGCTTTTTTAAAAATGCCATATCATTTTTTTTCCCCTGAGTTATCGTAGTTCAAAGCCAGCAGTGATTTTTAATAGTGCTTGCGTCAATCGATCTCATGATTTCCGGCGGAAGTGTATTTTGAGGTCTCATTTAATTTTATTTTCTATAGAGGAAACGCTTTTATCGAATTTGATTGAATGATAAAAATTTTTCTTTAATTCAGCTGTATTTTTTAGTTGTTTTATCCACATCTTTGGTCAGATTATTTATTCATTAAACGATGAAAAATTGGTTGCGGCAGTCAAATATTTTTTAAATCAACAAAAATTAGTTTGAGTCAACCAAATTTCCATGTAAGCCCAAAACATTTTTTTGCTTATCCGGCTAGTACATTCGTTTCAAACATTCAAATCAAAAATTTTTGGTGTGAAGCGTATTCCAAAAACAAAAAAATGAGCAAAAATTATTTTTGCAAATTATCCAATTGATATTTTTATTTACAGCCAAAAAAAATAGAAAACGCCTAATAAAAATATCAGAAATTAAGCAATAGAGTCACGTCTAGTTACATTGTTACATCTTTCAATAAATTAAAACAGACAACCGAAGGATTTCAGAATATTATTGCTTTTTTTTTAATCTTTTGAATTTAACCTAAACTCATAAGATTCTTATTTACTTATCCTATTCACTCCTAATAATCCGCATTCAAAGGGAATTTTTGGAATAATAAAAATTTTGTTCTGTTTACCTAATTCTTAGGAATTTTATCCAATTATTTTAGATTTCCCTAAATTCTTTTAATTTCACTTCATGTTTACTAAAATTATTAATATATTTTAAAATTAACAATTTTGTCAACCAAGTTGAATTTATTAATAATTTACCCTGAAATCTTACTAATTTTTTCTGAAGTCTTCTAAATTCTTTTGAATACTTTTAAATTCTTCGGAACTCTCTTCAGTTTATTTAATTTACCCTGAATTTTTTTAATTCACTTTACTTATTTTGAATTTAATTAATTCTACTCAAATAGATTCTTTGAATTCACCCTGAAGTTCCTTAAACCGAAATAACCGAAATATTGATTTGAAACTTCGAAATTCGAATTGTTCAAATTTCGAAGTTTCAAATTGACTTTTGGATCTATTTCTGAACCAAAAAAAATAAGTTATTTTGTTGTTGAAATTGTAATAATAAAAGGAAATCAAGTCGGTTTGATGTACAGTTAAATTTTTTTCTATTTTGAAAAATGAAAAAATAGTTCTAAGAAAATATCTCTAAGACAGTTAAACATAATGAGCTAAATTCATGTTGGTCCATTAAGAAAATAAATAAAAGTGGATATGATAGGTTTTATTTAAATCTGTCAGATGTAATAATTTAGAAATTTATTCAACTCGTTCAAAATTGTTATATACTCTTTTTATTAAAAAATAGTTTATTCTCGAATTTTTAATTGTTTACGCATTTTTAACTAGGAAGTAAAAAACAATGAAGGTGAACGTGCATTTACCTGCCTTGTATGCATAGAAACAACTCAATTTGTGGGTTTAGCCTATTTTTAGGTTTCAATAAATTACAATTTCATTGTTTTAAACAAAGTTAAATTTTTTAATAAATCTTATTCTTTTTTAACTTACCGATTTCTCATATTTTTCTTTTCTATAGCCTTTTCCTTAAAAAAATTCGAAGTTTTCTTGATTACTTTTACGACTTATTTTAGTTCTCATGCTTATTTTTAATTGTTTTTTTATTGTTCTTAAACAATTTAGCCCCTTTTTGAAGAATTTATCCTTTTCTACCTTCATTGAAAAAACTTCCTCCTTTTTCTTAAAAATGAACTAAATTTATAGACCCAAATAAAAAAATCCAAAAGAATATACAGAATTCCTTTTTAAAAAAACTCTGCTATTTGGTTGAAAATTTATGCATATATATTTTAAAATTTGTCCCTTTTGGCAAAAAATTGCTCTTTTTGGTAAAAATTTATCTATTTGATTGAATATTGAACACTTTTGTAAAAAATTTACATATTGTCAGAAATTGGTTTTCTTTTTAAAACTTGAATTGTTTTGTTCGAAAATTGTTTCTTCTCATTGTAAATTAATTTTTGTGTAAAGAAAATTAATTACATAATTTTCATCTGAAAATTCAAGCATTTTGTTTCCAATTGGTATTTTTTGGTAAATTTAACTTTTTTTTTATTTAATTCAAAATAATTAATGGATAAAATATTGACTTTTATTTGATTGAATATTGAACACTTTTGTAAAAAATTTACATATTGTCAGAAATTGGTTTTCTTTTTAAAACTTGAATTGTTTTGTTCGAAAATTGTTTCTTCTCATTGTAAATTAATTTTTGTGTAAAGAAAATTAATTACATAATTTTCATCTGAAAATTCAAGCATTTTGTTTCCAATTGGTATTTTTTGGTAAATTTAACTTTTTTTTTATTTAATTCAAAATAATTAATGGATAAAATATTGACTTTTACAATTATGGCAGGGAATTGATTTTTGTATAAAATTATATTAAAAAACAAATTTTTAATTAAAAAAATCAGTTTCGAATAAAATAGTTAAACTTTCAACCAAAGAGATAAATTTTCTACTACAAATAGCAATCTTGGACAAAAAAGTGGTTCTACCGAAATTTTCAAACAAAATAGTTGAATTCTCAGGCAAAGAAGTTAAGTTCTTAATCAAACAGTTGCGTTTTTATTCGAGAAATATAAAATTTCAACTAAAAAGATGAATTTTTAATTTAAAAATAGAAAAGGAAAAAATTAGCTTCATCCAAAAAAGATTTCAGTTTAACTTTTCAACATCAAAATATGTATTCTAAAGAAAAAGTACATTTTTCTGCGATACACTTAAATTTTCAGCGAAAAAGGATATTTGTATTTATGAATTCTTGGAAAAATAAATGTAAATTAAATGAAATAAAATGCTTTCAAAATAAAACAAGTATCAGGATGATAAAACATTTTGTTTCGGGAGGAAAACAACATTATTTTTAAAATATTGGGTCACATAATATGTGTAAATTTTTTTAATAGGCCTTATTATAGGATAAGCTCAATTGGAAAAAATGTACTTATTATCGAGTGTGATAATAATATTTTCCAAAGAACTGTTTATTCAAATTTTCATGGAAAGTAATAACCAATTAAAAAAAAGCTTCCATCAAATAACTTTTAATTTTCACACCCTAATCCTCTGCTATTATGCCCGGAAAGTGCATTAAAAATTGAAAGTAGCAGTTTTTAATGAAATTCTTGCTAAACATGAAGTCATTTCGAATTTGTTAAACATTCTTTTTTTATTAGATACAATAAAAGTTTTCAAGCACTTTTGAATTAAGTTGTAATTATTTAAGGAATAACACAGGACCACAAAATGGTTGTAAGAGTCTACTGGGATTATAATAGGTATACCTCATGCTCTTGGGGTCGCTGAACACGAATTCATTCGCAGAATTGAACTGAGAATACAGCACATGATAAATTTTAAAAAAATTCTATATTTTCTAAAATTTTGTACCTTGACTTCAACTTTTAGCACGACCTAGAAAAATTGTTTCAAAAATCTGCAAATTATACGACGTAGAGCCTAAAATTTTATCTTTAATTTTAGCCAAAGACACTTAAAAAATCTTAATTGGTTCCCGAGATAAGATTAAAATTGTTGAATAGTATCTGAGTTGAGTTTTAGTCGACGATCACGGTTCTCGGCTGGTCTGCTGCTCGCCTCCTTCGTTGAGACAGGACCGAATAGGCCACGCACAGAGGTGCTCTCTTATTCTTTTGATTCTGCTAATCAATTATTTTTATTTCAAATTATTGTAAATTTTTAAAATTATTAATTTTTTAAAATTATTTACAATTATTTCAATTCAGAATTATCCCCATAATAAAGAATAAAAAAATGATGAACAGTTTTTTTTTTATTTCTCAAAATTTTGTATTAACTAGAATATTAATAAAAATGTAGATGTACATAGCTGCTTGATTCGTTTGAAAAATAGTTTACTCTCGTAAAAATATATCTAGATTTTTATTAATATTCTAGTTGATAAAAATTTTAAGAAATAAAAAAAACTGTTCATCGTTTT